>CANNZV010006963.1:0-13591 GCA_947561585.1 Caprella mutica | reverse complement strand
GTGACTCTTTTCTCTGATAGTACATCATCACAGTGACTCTTTTCTCTGATAGTACACCATCACAGTGACTCTTTTCTCTGATAGTACATAATCACAGTGACTCTCTACTCTGATAGTACATCATCACAGTGACTCTTTTCTCTGATAGTACATCATCACAGTGAGTCTTTTCTCTGATAGTACATCATTAGAGTGACTCATTTCTCTGATAGTACATCATCAGAGTGACTCTTTTCTCTGATAGTACATCATCACAGTGACTCGTTTCTCTGATAGTACATCATCACAGTGACTCTTTTCTCTGATAGTACATCATTAGAGTGACTCTTTTCTCTGATAGTACATCATCAGAGTGACTCTTTTCTCCGATAGTTCATCATCACAGTGACTCTTTTCTCTGATAGTACATCATCACAGTGACTCTTTTCTCTGATAGTACACCATCACAGTGACTCTTTTCTCTGATAGTACATCATCACATTGACTCTTTTCTCTGATAGTACATCATCACAGGGATTCTTTTCTCTGATAGTACATCATCACAGTGATTCTTTTCTCTGATAGTACATCATCACAGTGACTCTTTTCTCTGATAGTACATCATCACAGTGACTCTTTACTCTGATAGTACATCATCACAGTGACTCTTTTCTCTGATAGTATATCATCACAGTGACTCTTTTCTCTGATAGTACATTATCACAGTGACTCTTTTCTCTGATAGTACATCATCACAGTGACTCTTTTCTCTGACAGTACATCATCACAGTGACTCTTTTCTCTGATAGTACATCATCACAGTGACTCTTTTCCCTGATATTACATCATCACAGTGACTCTTTTCTCTGATAGTACATCATCCAAGTGACTCTTTTCTACTTTTCTCTGATAGTACATCATCACAGTGACTCTTTTCTCTGATAGTACATCATCACAGTGACTCTTTTCTCTGATAGTACATCATCACAGTGACTCTTTTCTCTGATAGTACATCATCACAGTGATTCTTTTCTCTGATAGTACATCATCAAGTGACTCTTTTCTCTGATAGTACATCATCACTGCGACCATTTTCTCCGATTGGACATCATCACAGTGACTTTTTTTTCTGATAGTACAACACACAGTGACTTTTTTTTCTGATAGTACATCTTCACTGTGACTCTTTTCTCTGATAGTACATCATCACAGTGACTCTTTTCTCTGATAGTACATCATCACTGCGACTATTTTCTCCGATTGGACATCATCACAGTGACTTTTTTTTCTGATAGTACAACACACAGTGACTCTTTTTTCTGATAGTACATCATCACTGTGACTCTTTTCTCTGAAAGTACATCATCACAGTGACTCTTTTATCTGATTGTACATCATCACAGTGACTCTTTTCTCTGATAGCACATCATCACAGTGACTCTTTTATCTGATTGTACATCATCACAGTGACTCTTTTCTCTGATAGTACATCATCACTGTGACTCTTTTATCTGATAGTACATCATAACTGTGACTCTTTTCTCTGATAGTACATCATCACAGTGACTCTTTATCTGAAAGTACATCATCACAGTGATTCTTTATCTGATAGTATATCATCACAGTGACGCTTTAACTGATAGTACATCATCACAGTGATTCTTTATCTGATAGTACATCATCACAGTGAATCTTTATCTGATAGAACATCATCACAGTGACTCTTTTCTCTGATAGTACATCATCACAGTGACTCTTTATCTGATAGTACATCATCACAGTGATTCTTTATCTGATAATACATCATCGCAGTGACTCTTTATCTGATAGTACATCATCGCAGTGACTCTTTATCTGATAGTACATCATCGCAGTGACTCTTTATCTGATAGTACATCATCGCAGTGACTCTTTATCTGATAGTACATCATCACAGTGATTCTTTATCTGATAGTACATCATCACAGTGACTCTTTTCTCTGATAGTACATCATCACAGTGACTCTTTATCTGATAGTACATCATCACAGTGATTCTTTATCTGATAATACATCATCATGTAGTGACTAATAACAATATATATTTATATTTCAATTAAAACCAATTAAGCAATGTAAAACTTCATCACAGGAATCATGTATACCAAGAGTTGCACATATCATATACATTTTGAAATGAATTAAAGTATTGCTCCCTGAGATCTGAATATTTTATGAGTTACGTTTTCTTTATAATGTAAATTTCAAAGGGTAGAAATTCTTCATATAATATGAATCATGAATTGGTAATCTATTTGAAGGTTGACTTATACAATTGTATATTGTCAGTTTCTCTAAGGATATTATATCCTCTATATATAGATATCATTTATGTATATCACATTTTCTAATATCTTTTCAAATCTTTTATGTAGTTCCAGACCAATTTCAAACTATTTTCAACCATTGCAATTAGCAAATTAAATGCTATATATGAAAATGTGCAATTTGTAAACAATCAAGAAATACACATTATTACCTTCGCAGAAAGCTGAAGGTTATATTTTAAACTGCATTTATTTATTGATCATCTTGTAAATCGCATAACTCAAGAACCATTCAATTAAATTGCCTAAAATTTGGTGGGATGATTGATCAATGTCCAGGAACCTGATGCTATAAATTATTTTAGGAGCGATACAGTCAAAGGTCAATGTCATTTATAACTCAAAAATATTATTCATTGGGACGATTGGACAATGTGCAGAGACTTACTGGTAGAATCTTAGGGGTCTAGGGTGATTTTCCTAAAAAAAATTGGCCAAAACAAAATTTGCCGAAAACTAATTCACCGAACCGGATTCTCCGAATAAATATTTGCCGAATCCTAAATTTGTCGAAGACAGATTTTCCGAAATACAAATTTGCCGAAGGACAAATTTACCGAAAGACTACAGTGCGGGTCCAAAGTGTTTACAATTTACAAAAATCGATATTTTTTTCCAAAAATATCAATTTCATTTTTATTTTTTTTATTGAGTCGTGATCTTCAGAGTAAATCATTATTCTTCTGTGAAAAACTTGAATAAATAAGCTTCAAAATAATAAAAAAAAGTTACCCAATTAAATTGACTAAGTTAAACGGCCCAAAAGTGTATGCAAAACGTATTATTACGAATATAAAGATGCCAAAAATTGGTTAACATTACACACAAATGGTATTTGAAATATTGTATAGGTTTATAATACATTTTATAGTAGTTATGTGACCGTAAATAAATAAAAAAATTAGATCGTATCATTTAGTTAGTTTTAATAATTAATGAGTTTTATACATTGTTTTATCACCTCAGCCATTCATTTGTCAACAAAAGATGTCCATTTCTCAATTTCGAAGGGCATTATTTAAGAATATACTTCCAAAACCTTTTCCAGAGCTCTTGTTTTAATCGTAATTTCGCCTCCATTCGCACATGCCTTTCTCTTGGTGGGAGACCACAGATTCTGTTTAATGTTAGTGTCAGTATTCTGTGGGAGCAAACTCATGAGCTTCTCGTCAGTGATGCCTTGTTCTACGAGCCAGCCTATAGTGATTTGTCCTGCTGATAAATGATATTTTTTTTGTCGTCATCGGATAAATAATTCAATCAGGAGAGAAAATTGTTTCAGTAATGCACAACAGTTCATAGAGTTCATTATGTGACTATCACGCACAAAACAGGTCCAATCAATTTGTTACCAATAATTCCAGATCACAACATCATGCTGCCACCCTCTAGTGCCGATTCAAACGCAGACGTGAACTTGCCTCCTTCAGGGGTCACTCTCAGATCGAGCCGTTATGTCCATCTAGGGTGATTCTGGTCTCATGGAAATATGTTTTCAAATATTTTGAAATATGTTTTCAAATATTTTGTTGCCCGAGAGCCATTTCTGACAATTGAGATGGCTCCAGCTTTACTCTATATTCCTTTTAGGATCCGTGAGAATTCTTTGATAAACATCTCTAATTTTTTCTTAAATATTTGCATGTAATCACCATTGGAGGTCTGCCTTCTTGCTTTTTCCTTTCCAATTTTCTTCAACGGCAAGATTCTTGCCCCTATGGTGATCACGTTTGATGATTTTGCGTTTATTATCGTTAAGTAGGCAGATAATCTGCTAATTTTCACTTTGTGTTAGCATCTCTCTTTCCGCCATTTTCGTAGCACATTAAACTGCTGCAAACCCTTTTGACCCACCTGACATCGCTGATTTTAGAAATTGATTATAGAAACTGTCTGTATCACCTAATTATATAAAACAAATTTCAGTTTACTCTGATAAATAGCTTCTGATTTCGAAAAATCATTCCTGCAAACTCTTTTGGTTCGCACTGTAATTTGTAAAAAATCAAATTTAAGATTTAATGTAATCAAAAAGAACATTCTGAGGGAGAGACTTTGTGATTTATATCATTATATCTTATGCATAAAAACAAACACATTTCTTATTTGAATTTGTATTCCTCTATTTCAGAATCATTTTGCTACTTTCATATTTTATTATTCTAACTGTATATATTAAATATTATTATGTACATACATTGGGCACTACTAATGAAGGGTTGATAGAAAACAATGTTGCCAGCCGAAAACAATTTTAAATAACAAAGCACATGATTCTGAGTAACATATTAGAAAACAAGAAATTATACAATACACTAATAAGATATTTTAAAATTGAGTCAAAATTAAAACTATTATCTAAGGTGTTTACTTATGATGGTATGGTAAGGATTTGTAGTAAGATAAGAATTGGTAGTTAGGAAAGCATTGGTAGTAGGATGAGCATTTGTAGTTAGGTAGGATTGGTAGTAAGATTGGGATTGGTAATAAGGTAAGGATTGGTATCCTATATCATAAAGGTTATCCTAGTGATTTGATGTAATTATGTTGTACAGGTATTGTACTTGTAACTTGAGAACCAATCTAAATATATATACCTGGGTGCATAATTCTATCTAGGTAAATATAAATAAAAAAATAAGTGAAATGCCTACATATAATTCCTATGCATAACAGGCATATGAACCTAATCTCTAAAAATAGGGAAAAGTTAAATGGATATAAATAATCACTGTAACAAAATAAAACAGTGAACATCGAATATTCACACAAATGTAAAATAAACACGATGGTAACACACAATCAAAAAACAAGCCATACGCTCAAATGATAGAAATATAACATGCTCCTATAGCTGACTGACTGATACTGAGTGAAAAAAGTTTAAACGTACTTAAAATAAGAACAAAGACAAAAAATCTTTTTGAGGCACGAAGATTAACAATTTACAATGTTTAACGAAGAGTTATAATAAAAGATCATTTAGTATAACTAAGGGTCTTTTCTTTTTTGTAACTTTTGTGTAACTTTAGATTTTGTTTTATAAAAGACTTTGGGCAAATTTGTCTTTCGGTTGGTGGAACAATTTAATCAACATTTAGGAACCATTTGGTTAAATTCTGGGAGCGATTTGGTCAAAGTACAGGAACCATGTACAGGAACCATCTGGTAGAATTTTATGACAAATCCGGTCAAGGGTCACAGTCATTCATAACTCAATAATTCAAAAAGTATTCAACCAAGTTGCATGAAACTTGGTAGTACGATTCTTTATTATTTTGTAACTAAATTATCATATTTTGGAAGCGAACAGGTCAAAAGTTGAAATCAAGTTGATTCATAAGTCAAGTATTACTTGATTGTCAAGGTAATATACAGGGTGGCGCAAAAAGAAGGAAACTCATTTTCAAATGAGTTTATTTTGAAAACTATCATATCTAAAAAAAATCCAAAAACACGATTTTGTTCGTATAGTTTTTTGCATCTTTCATGAAAATTTATTAAACTTACAACTAAAATTAAACATCCTGCAGCGAAGTGAAAAAATATAAATAGAATGGGCTTGCGCGACGACCAAAAACTCAAAAAGACTTTATAATGGGAATTATTTATTTCCATATGGTGTAAATAAAAATTCGAAAATATTTTTTCATTCAATTGACGTTTTGTTTATTAACTCTTTCATTCATGGAAATACATCTTCGTCACCAATCACGATGTCTTCACCAAACATTCAATGAGAATCTATTAGATTTCAACCAGCTGTCTACATTCGTCAACGAATCATTTAGGTTACTGAAAACACTCGGCAGATAATCACCACAAGATATAGCAGTTGTGTCATCTGCATAGTGGACAAATTTAAAATTGTTACATGTTCGATGTAAGTCATTTATATAAAGAATGAATAATACTGGGCCGAGAACAGATCCTTGAGGTACTCCAATATCATAAATTTTATATTCGGAACACTCCTCATTTACTCTCACTTTACTATATCTATTTGACAAATGCGATTTAAACCAATCCAGCATTTTGCCCCTAAATCCATAACATTCCAACTTCTTCAACAGTATCGCGTGGTTGACGGTGTCGAAAGCTTTACTAAAATCAAGTAGTGTAGCCAAAAGATATTCTTTACGATTGAAAGCTTCCGAACACTCGTCAACAAACTGCAATACTGCATCAGAAGTGGAGAAACCCGGGCGAAAACCGAACTGAATATCACAAATAATATCAAATTTACACAAATAACTCATAATCTTATTACACATCAACTTTTCAATAATCTTGGATAATACACAAATAGTAGATATCGGTCTATAATTTTCCTTCAATTTGGGGTTTTTAGATTTGAATATAGGAACTATGGTTGAATATTTCAATATATCCGGAAAACATCCACTATATAGCCACTGAAGTATTGAATATTTTAGCAACATAGGTAGAAACAATTTCAGACATCAATTTATAAATGTATACAGGAATTTCATATAGATTACAATTTTTATTTTTCATTCGTGATAATATTAGAGTGACCTCGTGCGGTGTTGCAGGGGCTCCATAAAATGACATGAGAAGAGGATCATTCATATATTTTAGAGGATTCTCATTAGTAAATGGAATAGTATCATCTAATACACGAGCAACAGAAGAAAAGTAAGAAGAGAAAACATTAGCAGTCGCTTTATCAGATCCTAACAAATTACCGTCTTCATTATGAATCACGATAGATCTTCTCGTTTTTCCATTCAAAAGATAGGTATTTAAATATTTCCAAGTAAGTCTGACATTACCAAAAGCTTCATTAAATTTCATCTTAAAATAGTTTTTCTTTGCGTTCTTAATCTTAGTTAGTAAATTATTTTTATACTGATTATAAATATCGAAATCAACAGGCCCTGATTTAAATTTTTTAAATAATTGGAATTTATATTTTATCTCGTTTGATAATTCACAACTAATCCATGGGTTCTTTAAAGATTTAACAGAGATTTGCTTACAACGAATAGGACAAGAATGATCATTAGCTCTATAAAATCTATTTAAAAACAGGTTACACATTTCGTTGACATCAACCAAATTAAGTTCATCATCCACTAACAAATGAGGCAATATATTGGAGAGTTTGGATAAGTTATTCTTACTATGATCTCTAAATTTCTTAGTTATTGGAGCTTTCTTTGGCTCAAACTCCAAGATAACGAAAATAGTAGAGTGATCGGAAATACCATATCCATGTAAAATACCTGACTTCTAAACATTATACTTGTTGTACCAAAAATGATCGATACATGTAGCGGAGGTATTTGTAACTCTGGTAGGTTTGACTATATAAGCAAATAGCTAAAATTACTAAATAAATTTACAGTTTCTAGTCCCAGCGCAGCAGGAACAATCAAATCTACATTCAAATCGCCGCCAACGATTACATTCTTTGATTTAAAAATTCACTTAGATTGGTATTAAATTCTATTAGAGAACTTTGGGGTGGCCTATATATTTCAACCACATTAAGTTAACATCCAACTCCTTTTACTAGGACCCCTACACTTTCAATATCAGAATTATGAACGGTAAAATTAGGTGGAAACAAAAGCTTTTTTCTCAGTGAGAGTTAACTAAATCATTGCCTAATTTAATATGAATAATTATTGTAACTCAGCGTACTGAGTGTTAACATTTTTATTTCACTATTTCGTGATTTAATACTAAAGTATTACTTCTATTTAACAAAATAATTGAATATAATCATCTTCCTATATTTTGACTTTTTTATTAGATATCTATAATCATATTACTATATTTTGATTTCATAATAGCGTTTATTTTATTAGATAGCGATAATCATTCTCAAACTATAGTGATGTTTATAGTTTGATTTTAAAATTCCAAAAGCAACTAATGTAATTTAATTGTATATATAAGTTAATACTGACATGCAATTAACTACCCATGGTTATAAGAAAAATAGTCGATATTTGTATTATTTAACATAGAGCTCTTTGAACAAAAAAACTATTGTATCCTTTATAATTATTGTAACTGAGGCGAAAGTATATTAAATTTACATAGGTTTAACATAAATTTAAAAAAAATGTATCTTCTAATGTTCAATCAGAAGGTATGTTACAATATTATTTATACTGTTCTTTATATACCAATAATGATTTCATTACAGATATCATTTCAATATTTTCTATTCGGCCTTTAGATTTATAAATGTAGTTATTCTTGTATTCTATTTCCAAAATTTTATTACGTCATTATTTTACTATTTCATTTTCTATACTCATACATTTTGTATTTACATTAAGTATTTTTGACCATTAGGCATTTTCTTCGATAGGCTTTTGTCCGTTTGGCATTTTTTCCGTTAGTCATTTTGTCCTTTATGTGTTTTGTCCGTTAGACCTTTTGTCCGTTAGACATTTTGTCTGTAGGCTTTTTGTCCTTTGCCATTTTTTCAATAGATGTTTTGTCCTACGTACCTTAAATCTTATACTCAGAATCACCTTTTCAATCCAAAATAATCAATCAATTTATATTTTGGATTTCCATTTCGACAGAACAGTATTATTTTTGAAAATAATGAATACAATTTAATGAATAGTTTTTAAAGTTAAATCCTATGGGAAAAAGTTTTTACTTGATCTTTATATATTGGATTTTGCTTGGTGGAAATTCAATCCCCCCCCCCCTCCCCCTGCAAGTAATTTTCAATTCTCCTGCAGTTTTATGGTTGATTTAAATATCAAGTATAATATGTTCGAGACTCTGTTTTTGAATCCCACTAATGATGTCAGGTGAATCTGTTCACCAAATCAGGCTTCAGTAAACAAACTCAGTCGGTAAGATTCGACCATGCATTGACGAGCAGGAACTCCCTTTGATGAAATGAAAAGAGATTTTATTGCATGGGGCCATTGACTGTAAATATACCTTCTTTTGAATAGAAGTATGTATATCTGAAATCCATTATCGGCATCTAAAATATAGTAGTTCTAACTTTGATTAAAGGAAAAATATGCTAAGGGATCTATCTAACATTAAGAGAATTTTTAGGAAGGATCTATCTATCACTCAGACCATACCCAATTGAAAATAGGAGCAGGTTAAAGGCAGTGGTTTAGTCGATCGGAGTAGTCACCATGGCAGTCTGGGTGCAGCCAAACTGCAGCGTGGGAACCAAACTGACCGCTTTCGGGGTTAATTCTACGCCGTCGTAACTGCGCAGAGTACGACCGAGTAGATTTAGCCCCCAAAGCGGTCAGTTTGAGTCCCATATTGCTCCCTGACTGCCAAGGTGACAACTCCGATAGGCTTAACCGCTGCCTCGAACCTGCTTTATTTTCAATCGAGTATTTCCTCTTTATTCTACCAAGGTATTTACAATAAATTAAACTTTGCAAAGTACTTTTTTTAATATTCTTGAGCTGTCTGTCCAGTGTCTACTCTACAGAACACTACGAATTATTTCACAAAATAATAGAAATCGAACTTTATAATTATTGTACAATCGTTATAGCGAATGTATTGGTCATAAAATAGAATATTACTCATTTTGTGTAAATTTAAAAGTTATTTTAAAAAAATTGTAAACTATAGTACAGTTGCTGTTGGACTTATGGACTATGATGTAATGTAATATCCGAGTTATCGATTGATTTCACATTTTCGATCATATGAAAAATATATTATTTGACTTCTCAGTCGTCATTTAAATATTGTTGCGAGTTTAACTGTACTTCTCCTATGATCGAATATGTTAACTGTCCGATGACAATGAATTTAATATCACTTACACTTTCGGAAACAAAAGCGATTTCAATATCTTTTAGCTGGCGTATATAGGAAACATATATACAACAATAAGTGCAAAATGAAAAAAACTAATTGATGAATATATATTATATATATAGACAATAAAATAATATTATTCATTATTATTATTATTCATTATAAAGAAAAGCTTTATTGAAACAAATTTATCTGTAACAACTAATAATGAAATATGAAATAAATATTTTCTCATTTCATAGTATATAATTCTTTGTTGGGTTAAAGTAAACTGTGTTGTTTTCTGAAGCTCAATGGTTAGAAATTTACTTTCTAGTAAATATTTAGCAATATTCTATTTACTTTGTAATATCAGAAATATTTTATAATATCATATGTGTTTTCGGGGTATCCGGTAATTTCATCGCCGTAAATTCATCGCATGGTAAATTAATCGCATGGTAAATTCATCGCGTGCTAAATTCATCGCATAGTAAATTCATCGCATGGTAAATTCATCGCGTGCTAAATTCATCGCATAGTAAATTCATAGCGTGGTAAATTCAACCAATGGTACATTTTAAAATTAAATTGATAAACTTAAATATACTTTTTGCAATTATCGCGCCTACCTCACTTTGTTTTTCGCTGTATTAGGGTCACTTGTTTGTACGAATCTGTGATGTTAGTTTATTTTAAATGATTGTATTTTAGTAATAGAATGTCATATAATTTTCAAATGTATATCATTCAATTACTGTTTAATTTAAAATATTTAATATGAGTATATTTGAATCAATTTATTATTTTATAGTTATGCATATTTTTCTTTAATATTAATTTTTAATATTTTTCAAATTACGTATTAGGGTAGCTACTCATAGTTTGAACAACAACATAACTGTAAATGCTACACCTCTTTGAAAATATTATCAGCAAAGCAGAAATGCCTCTGTAAATATGAAGCAGGTTTTCTAATTATTCAATTAAGAGGTATCGATTACAATTTATCTTTTTAAAAGTAATTGAGATTTATTTTTTGTGCAGTTGTACCGATATAATTTATTCTTTAATATTAACGGTTTGCTTTAGCATCATATCCATATATTATTTCGTGGACCGACAATTGGGCCACGACAATTGGGCACAAGGCAATTGGACCCAGGACAATTAGGCCCCACGACAATCGGACCCCGCACAATTGGTCCCACGACAATTGGGCCTAAGGACCAATATATTATTTGCCCATTTTTTCAGAGTCTACAGTATCAACTTAATTATTTGCCCATTTTTTCAGAGTCTTAATTAAAGACCATTGCTACCGTAATAACTAAGGATTTTACAATATGCGTTTGGTATAAAAATGTAGTCTTGTGCATAATTGAAATATAGAATATTCCTAATATTAAAGATACATTCTTGTTATGAAAAATATATATCTTATAACATATTCATTTCATGAATAAATGGTTTTATCCTTTTATATTACTATAATTTTCTGTTCTGAGATAGGTCATGTAAGCAATATATTCCTTAGTTAAAGTACCTCTATAGTGAAATCCTGTATAGTGAATGAGTAAGGATGTAGCCAATAGAAAACAAGAATGTAGCTATTTTAGATGAAGAAACAATATAAAATAAGAATGTGGGTATTTAAAGAAGGCCGCGGCCCTCAAAGACATGCTGAAATTTTTGGAACATACAAGTCGAATTAAAGTTAATATGAATTTGTTGAAACCTATTCACTGTTCAGTGTTCAATATAGAAGAGTTTCATAAATTAGTATTACAAAAGGTACTTCCACAATCTCAATATATCCTTACAACTCTTCAATTTTTCTTAATTCAATGAAACGAAAATCTTTAAAATTCACATGACAAGGTTCAAGTTAATAAAAATTAATATAAATTTGTTTATCGTTTATTGCAATTCTGTTCACGTTAAAATACAAAATAATAGTAATACAATTTCAATAATACAAACAGTTTGATTCTTTTAATATTCTAGCAGTGACTTGTAGTATCTAAAAATATAAAATCTAACTAAAAATATTATACTATCTAAAATTATACCATATATACCTAAAATAGAATACCTATTCAAAAATAGAAAAACCTATTCAAAAAATACTTCAAAGATTCCCTGAAACATGAGATTAGTATACAAATGTGATTTAACGGGCTTGCTAATATTCACCTTGCGAAGTATATCAAACGAATTTAAAAGTTACAAATATATTTAGAGAATAGAAAACATATTTCAAAGATAATGTAGTCAACAAAGTAGCACTTCTTTATTGTGTCTTCTGCCCAATTCTTTCTGGGTTCAATTGTTTTGGAGCCCAATTGTTGTGGGCTCAATTTTCCTGGGGCCCAATGTAGGTGCACCATATTGTTTGTAACGTTTCAATGTCTTTATAAAAGAAATCATCTTTTATTTACCTCTCTATTGTTTGTATTATTTACCTTCCTTTTATATGTCACAGATGATTTACTATGCAATGAATTTACCATGCGATGAATTTACCATGAGATGAATTTACCGCGCGATAAATTTACCATGCGATGAATTTCTCATGTGACGAATTTACCACGATGAATTTACGTAACCGCGATGAATTTACACTGATCCGTTTTCGGTATACTAAATAGTTTCTTTCTAATACCATTTTGTTTGTTGAAAGTTAAATTTTTATAATTTTTTATAAATTTTCATAAGTTTTTATAAATTTTCATAAATTTTTATAAATTTTTTGTTAATGTTGTACGATTTTATTGATGGGTGGTGAAAATATCTTTGCGCAAATAGTCAGAAAATTGACAATGAAGTAAATTCACACACTTAGAATATCTTTATCACACAACAACACCATTAATACAACAGATTTGTTGTTGAAATATAACAATTCAAAGATGGGTACACTTTTTCGTTGGTTCCCCTGTATATTTTATAAAGGGCATGCTAGGTTATTATAGGATATTCATATTTTAATTTGAAATGATCTATGATAAATGGATAGAATTTTCGTTAATTTATAAAACTTCTACAAACCATGTGAGTCAGCATTTATTTTATGGTGTATTTGGCTTCTTTCTAACCGTTGTTTTAGTATTAAAATAATGGTGCGTCAAATTATCCCCAAATGTGCACCGAATTAGCCCCAATAAATTGTGAGGTTTATTAAAGAGGTGATTAGTTGACATGCTTTCCTATGAAGCTAAATTCACTTTAAAATGTGAACTAAATTGTATCTTATAGTAAAAAAGCTGCTCTTTCCAATGGTGTATTTGTTTTTTTCTTAACCGATGTTTTACTATTGAAATAATGGTGTGCCGAATTCCCTGGAATGCGGCGGAATTACTCCCAAATTGTGAGGTTGTTGTGGCGCAACATTTTTAAATAACTTTTTTGTGTGTATAGATAGAGAGCTGAAATTTGCTGTGCATCATAATTATATTAGTACCTATC
>CANNZV010006962.1:0-13597 GCA_947561585.1 Caprella mutica | reverse complement strand
CTGTACATTGTATCTGTACACTGTAACTGTACACTGTAACTGTACACTGTAACTGTGCACCGTAACTGTACACTGTAACTGTACACTATTACTGTACATTGTATCTGTACACTGTAACTGTACACTGTAACTGTACACTGAAACTGTACACTGTAACTGGATATTGTAACTGTACACTGTAACTGTTCACTGTAACTGTACATTGTAACTGTACACTGTAACTTAACACTGTAACTGTACACTGTAACTGTACACTGTAACTGTACACTGTAACTGTACACTGTAACTGTACACTGTAACTGTTCACTGTAACTGTACAATTTAACTGTACAGTGTAACTGTACAGTGTAACTGTACAGTGTAACTGTACAGTGTAACTGTACAGTGTAAATGTATAGTGTAACTGTACAGTGTAACTGTACAGTTTAACTGTACAGTGTAACTGTACAGTGTAACTGTGCACTGTAACTGTACACTGTAACTGTACACTGTAACTGTACACTGTAACTGTACACTGTATCTGTACACTGTAACTGTACACTGTAACTGTACACTGTAACTTTACACTGTAACTGTACACTGCATTTTTACACTGTAACTGTACACTGTAACTGTACACTGTAACTGTACACTGTAACTGTACACTGTAACTGTACACTGTAACTGTACACTGTAACTGTACACTGTAACTGTACACTGTAACTGTACACTGTAACTGTACACTGTAACTGTACACTGTAACTGAACACTGTAACTGTACACTGTAACTGTACACTGTAACTGTACACTGTAACTGTACACTGTAACTGTACACTGTAACTGTACACTGTAACTGTACACTGTAACTGTACACTGTAACTGTACACTGTAACTGTACACTGTAACTGTACACTGTAACTGTACACTGTAACTGTACACTGTAACTGTACACTGTAACTGTACACTGTAATTGTACACTGTAACTGTACACTGTAACTGTACACTGTAACTGTACACTGTAACTGTACACTGTAACTGTACACTGCAACTGTACACTTTAACTGTACCTTGTAACGGTACACTGTAACTGTACACTTTAACTGTACCTTGTAACGGTACACTGTAACTGTACACTGTTACTGTACACTGTAACTGTACACTGTAACTGTACACTGTAACTGTACACTGTAACTGTACACTGTAACTGTACACTGTAACTGAACACTGTAACTGTACACTGTAACTGTACACTGTAACTGTACACTGTAACTGTACACTGTAACTGTACACTGTAACTGTAAACTGTAACTGTACACTGTAACTGTACACTGTAACTGTACACTGTAACTGTACACTGTAACTGTACACTGTAACTGTACACTGTAACTGTACACTGTAACTGTACACTGTAACTGTACACTGTAACTGTACACTGTAACTGTACACTGTAAGTAACTGTACACTGTAACTGTACACTGTAACTGTACACTGTAACTGTACACTGTAACTGTACACTGTAACTGTACACTGTAACTGTACACTGTAACTGTACACTGTAACTGTACACTGTAACTGTACACTGTAACTGTACACTGTAACTGTACACTGTAACTGTACACTGTAACTGTACACTGTAACTGTACACTGTAACTGTACAATGTAACTGTACACTGTAACTGTACACTGTAACTGTACACTGTAACTGTACACTGTAACTGTACACTGTAACTGTACACTGTAACTGTACACTGTAACTGTACACTGTAACTGTACACTGTAACTGTACACTGTAACTGTACACTGTAACTGTACACTGTAACTGTACACTGTAACTGTAAACTGTAACTGTACACTGTAACTGTACACTGTAACTGTACACTGTAACTGTACACTGTAACTGTACACTGTAACTGTACACTTTAACTGTACACTGTAACTGTACACTGTAACTGTACACTGTAACTGTACACTGTAACTGTACCTTGTAACTGTACACTGTAACTGTACACTGTAACTGTACACTGTAACTGTACACTGTAATTGTACAGTTTAAATGTACACTGTAACTGTACACTGTAACTGTACACTCTATCTGTACACTGTAATTGTACACTGTAACTGTGCACTGTAACTGTACATTGTGACTGTACACTGTAACTGTACAATTTAACTGTACAATGTAACTGTACACTGTAACTGTACACTGTAACTGTACACTGTAACTGTACACTGTAACTGTACACTGTAACTGTACACTGTAACTGTACACTGTAACTGTACACTGTAACTGTACACTGTAACTGTACACTGTAACTGTACACTGTAACTGTACACTGTAACTGTACACTGTAACTGTACACTGTAACTGTACACTGTAACTGTACACTGTAACTTTACACTGTAACTGTACCTTGTAACTGTACACTGTAACTGTACACTGTAACTGTACACTCTATCTGTACACTGTAACTGTACACTGTAACTGTACACCGTAACTGTACACTGTAACTGTACACTGTAACTGTACACTGTAACTGTACACTGTAACTGTACACTGTAACTGTACACTGTAACTGTACACTGTAACTGTACACTGTAACTGTACACTGTAACTGTACACTGTAACTGTACACTGTAACTGTACACTGTAACTGTACACTGTAACTGTACACTGTAACTGTACACTGTAACTGTACACTGTAACTGTACACTGTAACTGTACACTGTAACTGTACACTGTAACTGTACACTGTAACTGTACACTGTAACTGTACACTGTAACTGTACACAGTAACTGTACACTGTAACTGTACACTGTAACTGTACACTGTAACTGTACACTGTAACTGTACACTGTAACTGTACACTGTAACTGTACACTGTAACTGTACACTGTAACTGTACACTGTAACTGTACACTGTAGCTGTACACTGTAACTGTACACTGTAACTGTACACTGTAACTGTACACTGTAACTGTACACTGTAACTGTACACTGTAACTGTACACTGTAACTGTAACTGTACACTGTAACTGTACACTGTAACTGTACACTGTAACTGTACACTGTAACTGTACACTGTAACTGTAACTGTACACTGTAACTGTACACTGTAACTGTACACTGTAACTGTACACTGTAACTGTACACTGTAACTGTACACTGTAACTGTACACTGTAACTGTACACCGTAACTGTACCTTGTAATTGTACACTGTAACTGTACACTGTAACTGTACACTGTAACTGTACACTGTAACTGTACACTGTAACTGTACACCGTAACTGTACCTTGTAATTGTACATTGTGACTGTACACTGTAACTGTACAATTTAACTGTACAATGTAACTGTACACTGTAACTGTACACTGTAACTGTACACTGTAACTGTACACTGTAACTGTACACTGTAACTGTACACTGTAACTGTACACTGTAACTGTACACTGTAACTGTACACTGTAACTGTACACTGTAACTGTACACTGTAACTGTACACTGTAACTGTACACTGTAACTGTAACTGTACACTGTAACTGTACACTGTAACTGTACACTGTAACTGTACACTGTAACTGTACACTGTAACTGTACACTGTAACTTTACACTGTAACTGTACACCGTAACTGTACCTTGTAATTGTACACTGTAACTGTACACTGTAACTGTACACTGTAACTGTACACTGTAACTGTACACTGTAACTGTACACTGTGTTAGAAATTGAATCATATGAAACAAATATTATATATTATATAATATTAGACTATATATATTTAACTCTAACTACTTTCCAATAATAATCTTATATGAATATAAATATTATTATTGTATTTGAATATTATATTATTATATTATATTATTGTATTTGAATATTGTACTTATATTATATTAACATATGTGCATTCTGAGACTATGTGTAAGAGTCAATTATGTTTTTACCTAAATTCTATATACGGATTAACTTGCAATATCTGAATAGTATCTTGATTGCAAATGTTATAAGTAGGAGAATAATTTTGGATTTGAACTATCATTACCTATCATAAAAGTTGGCTATGCACAATTATCTATCTGTTCTGTCGGAGGAGAGGATATAAATTCACCAAATTCATTGGATTAAAGATCACGAAGACTTATAAAAGCTCATTAGAGTATTACTTTGTATTACATTAGAAACTGTAGCCAAGGACTTTAAAATCTAGCAAAAACTTGTTGCATAGTGGATTTTCGCTCCATTCTATCCTCTGAGAACCCAGTATAAAAGACTGTGGATTCCAAGGAACCACGTTCTGTTCGTACCTGAGTCTCTTCGCTGTGCATCTAGCACAATCACCTTCCGTCCTGAAAATCCTCTTATCCGAATCGGTGTATATTGTGCATAGAACATAGAACATAGAACATAGTATATTTTTAAACTGTGCGCGAATCAAAATCTGTATCTTGTAATCCTGTACTTAATATTTTTGCAATAATCGAATTCAGAGATGTTATCGATGTGTTTTATTTACTCCTTCTTACTTAGATTCAATTTAAATCAGTAAGATCGATCAATCGAACTAATTAAGACTAGAGTCTTAACTGACTAGCAAACTAGTTTTAAAATTGGCGCCCAAACAGGGACATCTCTGAATTATTAATCAAATGCAAAATATTTTAGTACAGGTGATACAGTGGTGGTGACTAATAACTCTAATTACTGGTGATAGCATATATTACCAAGAACAATACACCTGCCTGTCTGTGAGTTACCAAAATAAGTGGACCTACAGTATCGGAAGGCGGAAGAGACAACGGACAACAAACCCTCAGGTTCAACAGTAACAGTTCCTGAGTATAGACGATACCACCAAGAGTAGTATCGAGAGTAAGAGTACAGTTCCTTCAACGAGCAATCATCAGAACACTATCAAGATAGTGTAGTGAGACCTAAGTGGCAAACATTGAACGTACCTCGTACCTCCGTAACTGTACGGCAACACGCAACTGTACGGCAACACGTAACTGTACGGCAACACGTAACTGTACGGCAACACGTAACTATACGGCAACACGTAACTGTACGGCAACACGTAACTGTACGGCAACACGTAACTGTACGGCAGCACGTAACTGTACGGCAACACGTAACTGTACGGCAACACGTAACTGTACGGCAACACGTAACTGTACGGCAACACGTAACTGTACGGCACTACGTAACTGTACGGCAACACGTAACTGTACGGCAACACGTAACTGTACGGCAACACGTAATTATACGGCAACACGTAACTGTACGGCAACACGTAACTGTACGGCAACACGTAACTGTACGGCAACACGTGACGGTACGGCAATACGTAACTGCTCAGTCGACCCCCCTTCCCTGTTGTATCACTCACAGCGCTTATAGCACATATCTCCAAACCTGATCAGTTGCACGTGCTGTGATAGTGATAACAGATAACAGCAGTGCCTCCGGCTAGTTGAGACCTACTTCCCAGTGCTGCTGAAGAACTGGTATTTATTCCATACCGGCGTCTAGGATCAACGAACCCTACGCTGCAACGCATCACACGCTAATCTACGGGTGTGAAGCACACACGCTAATTTACGGGTGTTAAGGAGTACGTGCTAAACCATAGGGTGTAAATATTAACACTCTGCACTCACTGGTTACAACCACCAACAAAATCCACATGTGAAAGGCAGTGAGTGTGAAATTCAGAGTCAAGTTACGAATAAGGCACCAAGCATAAGAAGTCATGACAGACAAGGAGAAGGAGCAAAAGCGATCACCTATAAACCCTTGCAGATTGGTAGAAGTACATCCAAAATCTACTGTTTCTCCAAACAAGCGTCGTAAGAGCAACGGAAGTGACGAGGAGGAAAACCAGCCCCGGAAGAAAGCCAGACTGAGAAGTAACCCTGACATAGAAGTAATATACTCTTCTATTGATGACAAGAAAGGGCAGGACTTCGCCGCAAACTCGGAAGTGAATCCTGTGAATAAAAAGTCTGGTCGAGATTCGCCCGACTATGAGTGGTCGGACACCTCAGTTAATAAGGATACTGAAGTGACCATCATTTTCGAAAAGATTAATGATTCCTTAAGGGAGCGCATGGACGCTCTCATAAAATTAAAGGGAGTATTACTAAGGACGGAACGACTCCTAGCCAACATAGAAGACCGAGCACACAGTTAGAAGAAGGCCACATCTACTCATCCCACCCCTTAAGCAGAAGCCAGTCACCCATACTACAGTCTAACAAATTCAGTCAGAATGGAATATCAAGTTACAAAAAATCTAAATCGCCAGGAGCAGAAGCAGTGACGAACTAGTTCTACTACAGCGTGGCCTGGAGAGTGACCTACAGAGATGCCACATTCAAGCGAGGCAGATCATGGGCTGACGTACGTCAGTCAGAACATCACCGCAGGGCCAACAAACCTTCTCTGGTTATCCAACCAGGTTGTGCTACACAAGGCTGTATCCAAAGGACCAGCAAGCTACTGAATTAAGAACAGGTTATTTCTCATATCCTAACCTACGTATACGTGACATAGGATTGTGTTCATACTTAGCAGGTTCAGTTATGACTCATCCTGAGTGATAAACCTTACGCAATGACAATGAATGATATATATCTGTATAAATCTGTTAGGACACGGGTATGGTAATTGTATGACTGATGATAAATTGAGTTGAGATAATTTATAAGGATGTAGATAAAAGTTCTGTAGGAACAATAAGACTGAAATGCTAATTAATTTATCAATACGGAAGAGTTAGTTATTTATTGTTGATAAAGATAAAATAAACAAATAACTGCAAAGTTGATAAAACTTGATGAATTAAGATTAAATAAACATTAAATTGTAAACCCATAGTGGTAAAATTTAGTTATCTAATATCTTAATAAATGAAAACTCACGCATATTGTGTAAGAATCAAGGCAATACAGGTAGCCGAGAGTTAAAAATACCTCGATGATTGAATAAATAAAAATCAAATATAATCGAGAGTAAATGCCTCGATGACTTGATTAGCAGTGAGTACTAATTAATATTTTGAATAACCAAGATGAATAATATGAATTCTCGAAGAAGCTTAGAACTTGAGAAAAAATGAAAGGGGATAATAAAATCCAATACAGTTTCTGGTAATCTGTTCGAAAACCAATGAAATTAAAGGGATAATATCATGACATAATATGACGTAATTACTATGTTCATTAGATACCAGATAGTTATCACTGTTTGATACCTTTAATGTATGTATGTAGTAAGAGAGTATTTAGGTAAACTTAACAACTTACTGTAGGTATATGCATGAGATGACATAATCTTAAGAGGATAATATAAAATTATTATGTACTTACATATTATATTTAAATGTGTTCTTGTATAAAATCTCCAGAAGTTGAGTCAAGGAAAATAACTTGTTGTGTACTGTGTTGTATGTTAATAAACTAGCAGACAATTATAGCATTGCTAGACAAACCAGTTTCTTGTTACGTATATAAGAGACCATTAAGGTGGTACAGTCAGTAACACTATAGTGACATAATATGAATAAAATAATGAGTATTAAATGGATCGAATAAGGGGAATTAATGTGATTATTCCAATAGGTTACTCAAAACTAATAAGTAATTATTTAATTAATTATTAAATAAATGATTAAGTTTGAAAGAGAGTTCTTGGTGATTTTAAGGAATAAACTGTAATGTTTGATTAATAATGGGTTAGCAATTAAACTCATAGAATAATGGCATGAATTAAATTATACATCATAATTTAATATTACGATGAAATTAAGAATAAGTTACCAGTAAAACTGGAGCTGGAGGTAATATAAGTCATTACCTATATGTGTGGTCATACGAACCTGTCAGAACATTGTATAAATAAAGTTAATAATCAATCATTGTAAGAATGCCATGTGAACTGTTCTTTTAATTATATTGTAATACGATCGATCCAAGATGTAAGCAGGAACTAATAGCGGAACGCCATAACAATTGTAGAGTTAGCGAATCAAGTGAATTGTAACTTTAATCAAGTGAATTGTAACTTCAATCAAGTGAATTGTAACTTTATTAATTAATTTTATTCACATTAACTTGAATTCTCGAATGTATAATTAAGGTGTAACCATGTCGCTACGTTCCTTGAATGATAGATACCTTTGCCTCATAGCCTCAAATAGTGGAGTAAAAGGTAAGATGATATGACAAATTTAGTCAATGTGTATCATTTAAAGGCAATTAAACTTTTAACAGATGTCATAAAATCTGAGAATACTAGTTGCATAAAATATCTTAGAGATGTCGGGATAGCGAAACTATCTACATTTTGAAAGGCTAAAAATACTATGTATTTCAGTACCTTATGACTGAGAACGGCATTAAATCTAATTTATTGCATAATTATTCTATAAGTATCTTAAAAAAAAAAAAAAGGCTCTTGGAAGTAATAAAGTAATAGTATAAAATATTACAAAATAACTGTTGTACTGTTGTTGACCTATAAAAGGCGAAGTATAAATATAATAAAGGAATTATAAAAGAATTCCGAAAATCGTATATAAGGGTTTCGAAGAAACAAAGAGAAAAAAAAGGTTCGGATGACGAGAACGAACTCGAACGAACTATGTCAAAGGTGTGAACAGAACATTAGAACAATGTCTAATTTAGCTAATATAGTTGCAAATATATTAGTCACCGTAGAAAACGGTAAGGATAATGGTTAGAACCCATTAATATGTGCCCTTGTGCATACGTCTTGACGGACAGTAATGAATAGAATATTCAAAGTGGCTTGGAAGAAAGCGAAAGTAATTACTAATAACCTGTATACTCATAAGAAGATACAGATGGAGTGTGTAATTGAATATTCACAGAAAAAGAGAATAAAATACTCTAAAGTGGATGATAAATAAAATGGGCTATTAAGCTATGAATTGTCATGTAATAACCAAAGGTAAATTTGGTAAGTAACGATATACCTCTATTTCTTAATATATTTTCCATAGTATTTTTAGTACTGGAATGGACGTAATTAACCCATTCTTGTATTTCATTAAAACTTTCATATTTTGATGAAATGATACTTATTGTTTGTGGCTTAGAAGCAATAACGTCAATAAAAAATCTTGGAAATTATAATATGCTGATATATAGTAGGTAATATCGTAATATCAAGAGAAAGTGATCTCAAGAGAGGTTGATATCATAAAAACGGGTATATCATATAGGAATATACCGAAGTACAGTCACGGATGTGAATAGCTGACAAAGGTCAAAAGAACCTTAAGTCCATAAAACAGAATATGTCTATATTAATATAGACGAGGTCCAGGTAGCCCGGAATTACCTATGATATGAGATCATAACTAATATTCTTATTATTTCAAAGGAAGTGTCATACACTTGTTCAGTAGAAATAATTGCAGTGTTGAATAAGAATCTGTTAATCATTACAGTGATTAAAGATAATCGAATCAGATAAAATATGTAACGTAATTATGACGTAACGTAAATATTTGACTCATTATAAAAGAGTGGAACAATTTGTGAATGATTGACATAGATATAGAGATATAGATAAATATCTTGGAATTTAATGTCTAGTTAATATTAAAATTGTAATTTGAATATTGTGAAGAGATTTAAAGTTACCTAGATATTAATACTGCTTAACCATAGTTAATGTATTATCAGATGATATGTGGTAACTAGGGAAAAAACTAGTTTGATTGAAGGAAATATCGAGATGGGGTTATAATTAATCCTTGGTTATAAAATCTTGAGAAAGTTCTAGATTCAAACTATATTCCTGTAATAATTAAAAGTAAGAAATAGTTGATTTTGATTAAAGGTTATTGTTTAACTTAACTAATTAATTCTTAACGTAAAATCTCAAGTAATGAAAGAAGATTCAATGCAGTTGGTATATATTGATATTTGAAGTATAAATCATAAAACCTTCATATGAACGAAGTAAGAAATAATCGTATAAAACTATGCGAATCAAG
Source organism: Caprella mutica (assembly GCA_947561585.1). NCBI lineage: Eukaryota > Metazoa > Arthropoda > Malacostraca > Amphipoda > Caprellidae > Caprella > Caprella mutica. Next base: position 3,591 of record CANNZV010006962.1, on the reverse strand, counting down.
TAGTATATTGTCAGATAATAATTCTGAAAAGTAGAATATTATAAATATTATAAGAAGCAGAGATTGTTGAAATTATAATTAAATTGTAACACTTGATTGAATAGTAAATACAAATCATGATGTCGAAATACTGGGTTTATTTGTTAGTATCATCCAATAAAACTTCCTAATGATAGCTGATATAAACGATGTAATTTTAGTAATAAGTATGAATACATAGTTTTAATGCTCTGGAATTGTAAATTTCTTAATGATAAACTCCATGTTGTTGATGATATTTTGTTGTTGATGATATTTTGTTGTTGATGATATTTTGTTGTTGATGATATTTTCCATTGAAACCTTAAACATAATTCATGTTCATATGCAGGATATTGGAATTATAAATGTGTATTAAGGTTATGTAAATTTTGTAAGGTAATCCAATAGGTATCTATTTAACTAATACTTTACAAATAGATTGTTGTATGTTTCTGAGCCAACTCCCATTCAAATTTCCCTGAGACTGTAGAATAAGACTGTAGAATAAAGATACACATAAAGGTCTACCCTTATCCGGTAGAATGTGATTTAACTTAAATGAAGTAAATTGACTTGCTATGTTAACTCAAATATTAACTTAGAAAATCTAGTAGATAATTCAGGAAGGAAGATCTTTCGTTATTAATTCTTTACCTCCCTTCATTCTAAATGAGACTCAACCTTATACGAGTCAATTCTATTAAAATCAAATTGATAAACTTTTTTCAGAAGATGATGAATTACCTTTTAATTTCGATATTAATGATATCCTTGAAGCAGCCAGAGAATGAAATTGTCATTCTTCATCCCATAATATTATCAATCATATTCTTCCTAAAAATACGAAATTGGTTTATAAATAGAAAGAATAGGAAGTCAAGATAAATTAAATTGAATTAAGAATATGGAACAGTATAAAAAAACGACTCCATAAGTCACTGTGTGATTCATTAAAAAAACTTCATTTAGAAAGTTTTAGTAAAGCATGAAGATGTCCGTCCAGTAGATAGTCTAGTAGAAAAACTCCAATGCTAGTTCACTGAGATCTGTAGCTGATAGTACGGACAAGTAGCCGCAGGCAAAAAGGAGGAGTAACTGGTTTTATATCTCCAGATATAAAACTGGAACATCCCTCTATAGTATATGTAACCACGAAACCACGAATACTCATAATCATGGTAAAGTGTTCCAACATTGTCCTTTAATATAATATCCTCAACAATGAGCAAGGTACAGAAACATACCAATTCCATTTTTTAATATTAACATTGTAATTATACCATTGTTGATAAAATTGATTAAATACTGATTGTTGTAACATGTGATTATATAGCAATATAGCATAAGATTGTATTCTTACTTTTAAGTATATTCTATCCTATGCATAATCTTATATTCCATTTACCTATATTTTATGACTAGAGAGTTAACTATCTATAATCATAATTGTATTGTGTTCTTGGGTTTACGGTGATAAATTAAGAAAGTAAGACATAAGTATAAAAACAATTTGTATCTCTAGAATTATATTCCAGTATTTTATTACAATATACCTAGACCATTCATTCATAACTTCTACACAGAAATTAGAATTGAAATATCATATTCAAGAATAATGAATGAAACTAAACTAGCTAGCTAACGAATGACCTTGTCGCAGTATGTATAGTAACTCGTAGTAAAGCGTGGTACTATAGCGTGGTGCAACCATCCACTAGATACCTGAGAAAGAGTAAAAATCTTAGATTTTCACTTTTTTTTGAGGCGGAGGAGTGTTAGAAATTGAATCATATGAAACAAATATTATATATTATATAATATTAGACTATATATATTCAACTCTAACTACTTTCCAATAATAATCTTATATGAATATAAATATTATTATTGTATTTGAATATTATATTATTATATTATATTATTGTATTTGAATATTGTACTTATATTATATTAACATATGTGCATTCTGAGACTATGTGTAAGAGTCAATTATGTTTTTACCTAAATTCTATATACGGATTAACTTGCAATATCTGAATAGTATCTTGATTGCAAATGTTATAAGTAGGAGAATAATTTTGGATTTGAACTATCATTACCTATCATAAAAGTTGGCTATGCACAATTATCTATCTGTTCTGTCGGAGGAGAGGATATAAATTCACCAAATTCATTGGATTAAAGATCACGAAGACTTATAAAAGCTCATTAGAGTATTACTTTGTATTACATTAGAAACTGTAGCCAAGGACTTTAAAATCTAGCAAAAACTTGTTGCATAGTGGATTTTCGCTCCATTCTATCCTCTGAGAACCCAGTATAAAAGACTGTGGATTCCAAGGAACCACGTTCTGTTCGTACCTGAGTCTCTTCGCTGTGCATCTAGCACAATCACCTTCCGTCCTGAAAATCCTCTTATCCGAATCGGTGTATATTGTGCATAGAACATAGAACATAGAACATAGTATATTTTTAAACTGTGCGCGAATCAAAATCTGTATCTTGTAATCCTGTACTTAATATTTTTGCAATAATCGAATTCAGAGATGTTATCGATGTGTTTTATTTACTCCTTCTTACTTAGATTCAATTTAAATCAGTAAGATCGATCAATCGAACTAATTAAGACTAGAGTCTTAACTGACTAGCAAACTAGTTTTAAAACACTGTAACTGTACACTGTAACTGTACACTGTAACTGTACACTGTAACTGTACACTGTAACTGTACACTGTAACTGTACACTGTAACTGTACACTGTAACTGTACACTGTAACTGAACACTGTAACTGTACACTGTAACTGTACACTGTAACTGTACACTGTAACTGTACACTGTAACTGTACACTGTAACTGTACACTGTAACTGTACACTGTAACTGTACACTGTAACTGTACACTGTAACTGTACACTGTAACTGTACACTGTAACTGTACACTGTAACTGTACACTGTAATTGTACACTGTAACTGTACACTGTAACTGTACACTGTAACTGTACACTGTAACTGTACACTGCAACTGTACACTTTAACTGTACCTTGTAACGGTACACTGTAACTGTACACTTTAACTGTACCTTGTAACGGTACACTGTAACTGTACACTGTTACTGTACACTGTAACTGTACACTGTAACTGTACACTGTAACTGTACACTGTAACTGTACACTGTAACTGTACACTGTAACTGAACACTGTAACTGTACACTGTAACTGTACACTGTAACTGTACACTGTAACTGTACACTGTAACTGTACACTGTAACTGTAAACTGTAACTGTACACTGTAACTGTACACTGTAACTGTACACTGTAACTGTACACTGTAACTGTACACTGTAACTGTACACTGTAACTGTACACTGTAACTGTACACTGTAATTGTACACTGTAAGTAACTGTACACTGTACTCACTGTAACTGTACACTGTAACTGTACACTGTAACTGTACACTGTAACTGTACACTGTAACTGTACACTGTAACTGTACACTGTAACTGTACACTGTAACTGTACACTGTAACTGTAACTGTACACTGTAACTGTACACTGTAACTGTACAC
>CANNZV010006961.1:0-13601 GCA_947561585.1 Caprella mutica | reverse complement strand
GACGGTTGCAATACCAAGTTTTTTAGCAAGTGATGGGTTAGTTTGTTTTACAACTCTTAGAACATTTGTAGCACCAATACTTTTACTTCCAGATTCTTGTACATTAACTCCAGCAAATTTTTTTGCTAGTAAAAGTCCAAATGGAATAGAGCCAACTAAATAAGCTAAAATGTAAAATATAATGTTTGGATTTGTAAAAAAGTCCATATAATTCCTTTTTGTTAATTGACGTATTTTATCAAAATATTGATTTATACATAATTAATATCTAATGAATAAATTTTGCTTATATCAACTTATCTCTAAATTGACGGATATAAATGTAACAACAATAAAGATTCAAGGAAAAAATTAACGCTTGTAATATCTATATATAACTAATAATTAGATATATTTACAATTATAGAAAATTTAGGAAATAAAATAGATGAATTTTAAAGAAGAGATTGAAAAGTTAAAAAAAGAACTTGATGTTGCGATTGTTGCACACTTCTATCAAAAAGACGAAGTATTTGAGATGGCAGATATAACTGGTGACAGCTTAGAACTTGCAAAAAGAGGTATGGCTGCCCCACAAAAAAATATTATTTTTTGTGGTGTTGGATTCATGGGACAAAGTTTAAAAGTACTAGCTCCCGAAAAACGAGTAATGATGCCAAAAATTGCTTGTTGCGCAATGGCAAAAATGATTGATGTTGAATATTTTAAATCTAATTTAAAAATATTAAATGAAGCAGGTATTGCGAATGAAGACATTTTACCTATTACATATATCAATTCATCTGCTGAGGTAAAAGCAGAGGTTGGTAAAATGGGTGGTTATGTTTGTACAAGTTCAAATGCTTTCAAAATTATCACAAAAGGTCTTGAAAGTGGTAAAAAAATCTTTTTTGTTCCAGATAGATGTTTGGGACAAAATTTTGCTAATCAAATGAAGTTAAAATCTGCTGTAGTTGGAGTAGATGATATTGAGGATGTAAAAGAATCTGATATTATTTGTTTTAATGGTTTTTGTTCTGTGCACCAATTATTTACTACAGATGATATAGACTTTTATAGAGAAAAATATCCTGATATTTTAATAGCTGTACACCCTGAGTGTGATCCTGCTATTGTAGATAAGGCTGATTTTTCTGGTTCAACTTCACAATTAATTAAATATATAACAGAAGAGATTTCACCAGATCAAAAAGTTGCTGTAGGTACAGAGTATAATATGGTGAATCGTTTAAGACCTAAAAATACATATGTGCTGAGCTCTACTAAACCAGAGTGTCCTACAATGAATGAAACGGTACTTGAAGACTTATATAACAATTTACTGTCAATTAAAAATGGAACTTTTGAAAATGAGATAATCATTCCTAAAGAAACTGAAAAGTATGCAAAAATTGCATTAAATAGAATGTTTGAGGTTTAATAATGGGTATAAATATAAGAAAATTTGTAAAAAATGCAATTATTGAAGATAATGGTCGGGGAGACTTATTTTTTGATATTGCCCCAAAAGGTCGATTTACTGCGCGTGTAATAGCAAAAGATGATGGTGTATTAGCCGGTGTAAAATATGCAAGAGTATTGGCAAGAGCAGAAAAATTTGATTGTAAATTTTTGATAAAAGATGGTGAAAATGTTTATAAAGGTGATGTAATTGCAGAGCTTGAAGGGAAAGCATCAGTTCTATTAAGTAGTGAAAGAACATTCTTAAATCTTCTCCAACACGCCTCAGGTATTGCTACAAGTGCTAATTCATATGCAAAACTATTAGAGGGAAGTGATGTTGTACTTTTAGATACTAGAAAAACACGACCACAACTTAGAAATTTTGAAAAATACGCTAGTAGAATAGGTGGAGCTATCAATCATAGGCTAGGTCTAGATGACTGTTTAATGCTAAAAGATACACATCTTAAAACAATTGATAACTTAGAGGCATTTGTCAAAAAAGCTCGTAAAAGAATCTCTTGGGTTACTAAAATAGAGATTGAATGTGAAACTTTTTCACAAGTACAAGAAGCAATGAATGCAGGAGCTGATATTATTATGTGTGATAATATGACACCTACTCAGATAAAAGAGGTGTCAACGTTTAGAGATAATGAGTATCCTCACATTTTACTTGAAGCAAGTGGAAATATTACTCAAGAAACCATAGAATCTTATTTGGATACTGGAATTAATGCAATTAGTAGTGGAAGTATTATTCATCAAGCAACATGGCTCGATTTTTCAATGAAATTTGATTAGAAGTTTTGAGGTTTCTACCTCAAAATTTTATAAGATATTATACTTTAAAAGTAAAAAATAAGTTGCACTAGTTGATAAACCAGCAAACAAACCTGCAATAATATCGTCTCCCATAACACCCCAACCACCTTTAACATTTCTATCTATTTTACCAATGATAGAAGGTTTCCAAATATCGAAAATTCGAAAATAAACAAAAGCTAAAATGGCAATTATATAATTGTCTGATGTTGCATTTGCTATTGCTAAGGCTATCCACATACCTGCAAGTTCATCTATAACGATTTCTGAACTGTCATGAGTACCTACTTCTTTTTCATAGATATTAATCTCTTTTACGGCTATAACAGAAATTAAGAGAGCAAGTAAAAATAATGTTGCAACACTTATGTACTTTAGTAAAAGGATGGCCAAAATTAATGCAACAAAACTACCTATTGTTCCAGGTCCTTTTGGACTCAGACCACTATATCCTAGTGTAAGAAAGATTTTTCTCATTTAATTTCCTCTATTTTTTTCAATACCAAATTTCTTTCGTTTCTCCCAAAGAGATTTTCTACTAATACCAAGTCTTCTACTGAGTTCTGTATCCGGGTATTTATTTTGAAAATTAACAACCATTAGTTTTACATAGTCATTAATAGTTAAAATAGAATCAACCACAGAGAGTTTATTTGATGATTCGATAGTGATTTTTGGATATTGAATCTCTCCAATATCTTCTAATGAGCAAATAATTACATCATATTCGCTTATTGTATTTAAAATAAGATCTTTTGATGCTTTTTTTGCATAATGAAAATCATAAATATAAAGTAATTCATTTCTAAAATCATCTGGATTTACTTTAGTGTGTTTTTCCAGTGATATAAACTTTATTGTTTTATTTAGTTTTTTTGCTACATCAAATACAATTTTATCTGCAATTCTTTGATCTTTTGTTTCAATAGCAAACGGCAATGATTTAGGTATATCTTCTTTATGTTCAATGTTATTAAAAGCAAAGTTTATATAGTTTTCTAAGTTTATATTATTTTGTTTTAGTCGTTTAAACTCATCATAATGGTAAATTTTTCTAACTAACTCATCCATAATAAATGGTTTAACAATATAGTCACTTGCACCATCTTTAAGTGGTTTTGTTACAGTTGTGTCATTTATGTATGAAACTAGTAATATCACAATACTATTTTTAAAATGCATGATAATTTTGTGGACATCACTACTGCTAATATTTGTAGATAATAAAACTACATCATATTCTGTATTAAAATCTATCTCTTTAATATTTGAAACATGAGTACAATTATTTCCTTCCTCTTGTAATCTCATCGCAACTTTTTGTGCTAGGTAAACTTCTTCATCTAGTATTAGTATATTCATCTCTTCGTCCAATCATAATATTTCAATGTCGCACTACTTAGTACTACGACACCTTCTTCTCTTCCAACAAAACTCATTTTCTCAGCTGTTGTTGCTTTTATATTTACTTTCTGTTTATTAATTTGTAATAAACTAGCCATACTTTTTTTGATAGCCTCTTTGTGTGGATTTATTTTTGGTATTTCTGCTAAAATAGTTAAATCGACATTTACTATTTCAAATCCAACATTTTTAATAAATTTCACAATTTTTTCTAATAGTTTTTTTGAATCAGCACCTTTATATTGTGGATCAGTATCAGGAAAAAATTCCCCAATATCACCAGCTCCAGAAGCTCCTAAAAGTGAATCGATTACACTATGAATTAACACATCACCATCGCTATGTGCTTTAAATCCAACATCACATTCAATCTTTACTCCACCTAAAACCATTTGTTTGTTAGGCTCAAATTGGTGTATATCTATACCATTTCCTAAGAATGTATTTGTATTTGGTTTCTGCAAGCAATTAAGTGTTGAAATTTCATCTCCAAATGTTATTTTTGTAGATTTTTCTGATCCTTGTATATATTTTACAGTACCACCTATATTCTTTATAGCACTGCTATCGTCAGTAAACTCTTCAGATGTGCAGGTTGCTTTTTTGAGAATAGAGGTTTCGGAGAGTTGTGGAGTTTGAATGATTTTTATATGATCTCTATTTATAGTATTATTTTCATATACAACTGTATCTGAGACATTTAACGCTGGTACAATAATTGATGCATTACATTTATTCTTAATAAGTTCATCTATTACGGATTTTGGTACACAGGATCTTGCGACATCCGTAATCATTACAAATTTTGAATCTACATTTTGAAGAGCATTTACAATTGATTGTTGTCTTGAATTTCCACCTGCTATAAAAATAAAATCATCAGAAAAGTTTTCCATATATGATAATTCGTCTGTGTGTCCTACTATTATAGTCTTGTTAAAATTTGAATAGGATGATAATTTGTTTGTAACATTGAGCCACAAAGGTTCATCTTCAATTCTAATCCATTGTTTTTTAACTGATAAATCAAAACGCGATGATTCACCTGCACACAAAACAACTAATGTTATATCACTCACATATCTCCTTAGTGTGTAAAAAAGTTACGAATTCTACAAAATACTTACTTAATATGTTATTAGATAGCTTTTTGTTATAATAAAATCCTAAAAAATAGGTATAGAAGGTTATAGATGCCATTCATGTTAAAAAAAATTTTTATCAAAGATGACTCAGGGAAAAAGATTCAACAATTTTTGATAGATAATACTCACTTAAATATCTCAATATCCCAAAAGTTATTAGCAAAAGGGCGTGTATTTGATGAAAATAATAAAGTTTTGCAAAATGGGAAAAAAGTAAAAGGTGATTTTATTCAAGTAGCTTTATTTGAAGGTCATACTAGAGGTTTGAAACCTATATTTGAGACAGATGATTTTGCAGTTTTTGATAAACCCTCTGGTATTATGGTTCATCCTACTTCGAGAAATACAGAATATACACTACTTGATGAGATACGATATCACTTTGGAGAAGGTGCTAACTTAGCACATAGAATAGATCAGGAAACATCTGGTTTGGTACTTGTAACAAAAAATAAATATAGTGATATAATTTTAAAAGAGATGTTTGAAAATAAACAATATGATAAAAACTATATAGCTTTAGTAGAAGGTCATATTAAAAAAGAGATTAAAATTGACAGTGGAATACGAAAAGCAATTAATAGTATCATTGGGGTAAAAATGGAAACATCTGATGATGGGAAAGACTCAATTACTTTTATTAAACCATTGAAATATGATAACGAAAAAAATCAGACATTAGTAGAAGCTACACCGCTAACTGGAAGACAACATCAGATTCGAGTACATCTTGATAGTATAGGGCATAGAATAGTTGGCGATCCTATTTATGGAATAGATGAGGAGTATGCAGATAGCTATTTATTAAAAAAACTTGACAAGTTAAAAAGATTAGAAATTACAGGAGATAAAAGATTACTTTTACATGCAAACTATCTGAGCTTTGAATATAAAAATATTCATTATAAAATTTACTCTAAACTAAGTTTATAAGCGTTAAAATTGATATTATGAAAACAAAAATGCTAAACTTAATAAAACTAGCTGTTGAAGATAACTCAAAAACAAATAAGCTTGAAAATATTTATGTCTTATATGAGCAGTTGCAGTTTAGCGAAAACTTAGAAGAGATGTGTGAAAGTTTAATTGATTGGTTGTATCAAAAGTATCAAATAGAAAATGCATGTATCTCATTATTTGATCTAGAAGAGGAAACTACGAGTACCCTTCTTCAAAAAGGTGAAGATTTTTATCTAGATGATAAGTTTTCTTTTTATTTTATTATTAATACTCACACTGAACTCAATGCCATCGTATCTTTTAATGTTAAAAATCAAGAGCAATTTAACTATATAGATAGTGATAGGGATTTTATCGACGCTGCATTTTTTCAAATATCCCCAATTTTACAAAATGGAATAATGAAAAAACACTTTATTGAAGCTTCTTCAATTGATAGTGTGACTAATGTATATAACAGAAAATACTTGATTGATCATATACATAAAATTATTTCATTATCTAATACTAAAGAAGAGAGTATATCTTTTTTAATGATTGGAATTGATAGGTTTAAAGCAGTAATTGAAGAATTTGACTACGATATTGGAGATAAGGTCTTAGTAGCACTTGCCAAAGTAATTCATGAAAGTATAAGAGACCACGATATTGTGGCAAGATTAACAGGAGATGAGTTTTTAGTAGCTTTATTAAATTTAAAAGCTTTAGAAGATGCAAATATTGTTGCACAAAGAATAGTAGATGAATTTGCAAAAGTTGAAATTGTCGTGAATGAAGAGACAAAGCAGGTCTTGAAAAAAACTATATGTATTGGAATTTCATCATTTCCAAAAGATAGTGATGATATAGATAATGTATTAAAGAATGCAGACAATTTTTTGAATGAAGCAAAGAATAAGGGGCGAAGTCAGATTGCAATTTATACACAAGAGGAAAATAGTTCAATTGATTTATTTTAATTTTAGCTTAACTTATATATAATACGCAACTTTTATAAAGGGCGACATCTAGACTCGACCCTTTAAATATAAAAAAATTAAAAAGGAAACCTCATGAAAAAAGAGATTCACCCAGATTACAAAACATGTGCAGTTACTTGTGCTTGTGGAAATTCATTTGAAACAAGATCAAATGTAGAAACAATGAAAATTGATATTTGTTCAGAGTGTCACCCATTCTTTACAGGTGAGCAAAAAATAGTTGATGCTGCTGGTAGAGTTGAGAAATTCAAAGCTAGATATGCAATGAAATAATGCTTGCATTTGTTCCCACTCCTATTGGAAATTTAGGAGATATATCTTTTAGAACTATTGAAGTTTTAAAAGATGGTGAACTTATATTGTGTGAAGACACAAGAGTTACAAAAAAACTTATCTCTTTAATCTCTGATCGTTTAGAGATTCAATTCCCCCAATTTGAATTTATTAGTTTACATTCTCACAATGAAAAAGATTTTTTAACCAAAGATAATCAAGCTTTACTTGAAAGTAAGAACTGTATTTATATGAGTGATGCAGGTATGCCATGCGTGAGTGACCCCGGCAGTTTATTAGTTGATTTTTGTTTAGAAAATAATATAGAATACGATGTTTTACCTGGTGCTAATGCTATTTTAACTGCATATGCTAGTAGTGGTTTTAATAATACTACATTTACATTTTTTGGTTTTCTTCCACATAAAGGTACAAATAGATCAGATATGTTAGATAAAGTTATGAATAGTGATAATCTTGCAATTCTTTATGAATCACCTCATAGGTTAATGAAGCTTATTGAAGAGATCAATGCTATAGATGAGCAAAGAGAAATATTTTTAACAAAAGAGCTAACAAAAAAATATCAGACACGTTATAAAAATAAAGTAAGTTTAGTTTTAGATGAGCTAAAAAAGACAACAATTAAAGGTGAATGGGTTGTTGTAATAAAAAATATAGAATCTTTAAATAGAGGTATCGTAACTGAAAATGATATTTTGGAGTTAAATCTTCCTCCTAAACAAAAAGCAAAACTGTTATCAAAATTAACAGGTAATAGTATAAAAGATATTTACAATACTCTTACAAATTAAAGATTAACTATGCAGTATGTAGAATCACAGAATCATGAAACTCTGGAGATTAAAAAATCTAAATTTATTACATATCTTACTCCATATAATCAATTCTCTAAATTAATGAATGAATTAAAAGATAATCATCCTAAAGCAAGACATTTTGTCTATGCATACAGATATTTAAATGAATTTGATCAAATTGTAGAAAATAGTAGTGATGATGGCGAACCAAAAGGCACAAGTGGTAAACCCTCTTTGAGTGTTTTATCCGGAGCTGACTTAATTAATAGTGCTGTTATAGTAGTTCGATATTTTGGAGGTATTAGACTTGGAACGGGTGGTTTAGTGAAAGCATACAGTGATGCTGTGAATTTAGCAATAGAGACAAGTATTATAACACCATATGTAAAAATAGAGCAAAAAAAACTTTATTTAGAGTATCCTCAATTATCTCAAATAGAATATTTTATTTCTCAATATCAAATAAAAATATTGGATAAAACTTTTTTAGAAAAAATTTGTTTAAGATTAGAAGCTTCAAGTGAAGAGTATGCTAAACTATCATCAAAACTATTCAGAGATAATATTTTAGAGGATTAGAAAAATATGTTAAAAAGTTATACTCCCCCTTATGTCACAATATTATTTATAATTTGTATTATTAATATTATTTTTAGTGCTTATTTTATTTCTTTTTTTTTGGCCGGAGTTGTTTTTAAAATAATGACAATATCTATTAAAAAAGAGCATAATTATGTATTTATATTTTCAGTGATTACTTTTTTAATTATTGAAAATACACAAGGTATAAAACTATTTTCACTTACAGCTATAGGATTATTAGTGTATTATTTTATTATTCCACGATTAAAACATCTATTTTCTTCTTCCTTAATGGGAGATTTTTTATATGTTTTTTCATTTTATCTTCTTTTCTATATTCTAATTCAAACATATGATAGCTTTGATATTTCGACGTTGGTAGTCTTTATAATTAATTTTGTTGTAGATATTTTAATTGTAGGATTTATGCTATGAGATTGAAGGTAATTATTGGCTTTATATTATTTATAGTTGCTCTTTTATTAGGACGAGTTTACTATCTGAGTGTAATGTCAAATGAACATTTTGAAGAACTATCACAAAAGAATTATATTAAAAAAATATATACTCCAGCCTCGAGAGGTTCTATTTTAGATAGGAATGGAAAATATTTAGCTGTCAATAGAGTTGGATTTAGTATTAACATTAAGCCTCACCTACGAAGTAAAAAAGATTTTAAAAACGTAGAAGAAGTTGCAAAGTTAATTGTAAAGCATTTCCCTAAATTTAAATATAAAAAACTATTGAGAAAATATAAACAACTAGATTCCCCTTATCGTCATGATTTAGTAAAAATAGTTGACTATATATCATATGATGAGTTTTTTAAGTTTTATACTATTTTTAATTCTAACGATAATGTTGAAATTAAATCTTCAACCATAAGAGAATATTTATACAATGATGTTGGTGCACATATTTTAGGATATATGGGAAAAACAACTAAAAAAGATATTAGGAAGGACCCAGAGAGTAAATATTACGATACATCAGGTAAGACGGGAATAGAAAAATATTATAATAAAGAGTTACGAGGTCAGTTGGGTTATCAAGAGGTTCAAGTAAATTCTCTTTATCAAAAAATAAAAGTCCTAAAAGAGGTAAAACCTGAGAAAAAAGATATTGTTTTAACAATTGATATAGAACTACAAAAATATATTCATGAATTATTTGGTGAAAAGTCAGGTGCTGTTGTAGTAATGAATGTTGATAATGGTGAATTACTAGCTGCCGGAAGTTTCCCTGAATTTGATAATAATCTCTTTGTGAATGGAATTAGTCATAAAGAGTGGAAAAAAATACAAGATAATTTTAATCATCCATTTACTAATAAATTTATTAATGGTGTATATCCTCCTGGTTCTGTAATGAAGATGGGAGTTGCAATCTCATTTTTAGAAAATAATATTTCTCCAAAATTTAGTGTGTATTGTAATGGTTCAATGACATTAGGGGATAGAAATTTTAGGTGTTGGAATCAAAAAGGGCATGAACACACTTCATTTATTAAAGCGATGAGTGAGAGTTGTGATGACTTTTTTTATAAAGGTAGTTTAAAAGTTGGAATTAATAACATACATAAAACTCTTGATCGATTTGGGATAGGTAAAAGAACTGGCGTAGATTTACCTAATGAATCAAAAGGGATTAATCCAAATAAAAAATGGAAGAGAGCAGTTCGAAAACTACCATGGTATGTAGGCGAAACACTAGTTGGTTCTATTGGTCAAGGTTTTATTAATGTAACACCAATGCAAATTGCTCGATATACAGGTGCTATGGCTACAAATAAACTTCAAGTACCTCACTTTTTAAAGGATGATTCTTTAATTCAGAGTGTAGATACAAATATTTCAAAAAGAGATTTGCGAATTATTCAAAAAGGTATGTATGCTGTTGCCAATAAACCAGGAGGAACTGCTGTTCATCATATTAAATCAAAAACAAAAATTGCAGCAAAAACTGGTACTGCTCAAGTTGTAGGAATCCCACAGTCTGAAAAAGTAAGAATGAAAGAGCATGAGTTAGAGTATTTTCAAAGATCACAAGCTTGGCTTACAACCTATGCTCCATATAAAAATCCAAAGTATGTTTTAACTATTCTCGTAGAACATGGAGGACATGGAGGAAGTGCGGCTGGTCCAATGTCAGGTAAAATTTTTGATAAATTAATAGAATTAGGATATATGGATGCAAAATAGTCAGTTGTTAAAAAAAATGTTTGAAAAGATAAATAAAGCACATTATATTTTATTGCTTACGCATAAAAATCCAGATGTGGATACTCTCTCTTCTGCACTGTCTTTAAGTAATTATTTTTATGAAAATAAAATTAAGCATAAGGTTTTTAACATCTCATCAAGTTTACCACAAAAGATAAATTTTTTATCTAAATACGAAAAAATAACAGATAAATTACCTGCATATTATGATTTAGTAATATATTTAGATTGTGCAAATAAAGATAGGGTCGGAGAAAATGTATTTGATAAGATTCAGACCATTAGTATAGACCATCATCAAGCAAATAGTATGTTTGCTGACATCAACATAATTGATGATACAAAAGGCAGTACCGCTGAGCTATTATATAGTTTTTATGAAGTAAATAATTTGAAAATTTCACAAAAAAATGCGGAGTGTTTATATGCGGGTATATATGACGATAGCATAGCCTTTACATCACCCAGAACAAATAGTCAAACATTTAATGTAATTACACAACTATTAAATTGTAATATTGATATTTCCTCGATATCGGACAAATTATTAAAGAGAGAATCTCTTTCAAAATTTAAAGCTACAGCAAAAATAATGAATAGTTTAGAGCTTTTTTTAGAAGGAAGGGTTGCGAGTGTTTATTTAACCTCTACTGTAATTAAAGAAACAGGGGTCCTGGTAAATGAATGTGATGATATTGTAGATTTAGTTCTTAAGATTGGTATTGTTGAGGTAGTAGCTTACTTCAGAGTTGTTGATAACTCTGTCAGAGTTTCTTTACGTAGCGTGGGAGAGATTGATGTATCTAAAATAGCAAATCATTTCAATGGCGGAGGGCATAAAAATGCAGCTGGGCTTAGTTTTAACTCTCAAGACATTGAGTCTACAAAAGATAAATTAGTCTCTTTTATTCTAGATTACATCTAGTATTAAATTCTTCTTCTGTAATACTCTCTTTCATTGTAATAATTTCTGGATCATTTTGGGTAACTAGTTCTACCATTTTATTTTGTAAGTTGATTGTTTCAAATGGTCCAATATAAATTGTAGTTTTACCATTTTGATTATTACAAATTGATATTCTTGCTTGATTTGTATTTGTTTCTTGTACTAGGGATTTAAATAAACTATATTTTAAGCTATCAGTAACTACATAGTTTAAATTACTTATCTCTTCAGTATCAACGCTATTTTCAATATTTTTTGATACTATATTTTCCTGTAGTTGTTTAGGTTGTTCTTCTGTTTCTTCTATATTATCATTTGTAACGATATTGTCTTGTTCTACTGTAAATGTTTCTTTCTTAAATTTAGTTTTTTTATCAACTATTCTTTCTTTATCAAGCTCCTGTTTGTCAAATATTGGTTCTTCATGATTCTTTTTAGAAAACTCTAGAAGTTCTTTTTCTCTTTCAAGTTCAAAAAGTCTATTCTTTTCTGCAAGTTTTTGTGCCTCTAGTTCTTCTTTGTTTAATACTTTATATTTAGTTAGTTCAGATAGTTTACTATTTAATCTGTTTTTATCTATGTCAGAAACTTTAAAGTCAACTTTTTGCAGTGTTTTATATTGGATTATTTCAACCTTATTAGCGTCTTCTATGATTTTAGTGGCATTTTTATCTTCTGGTTTTTCTATAATAGGCTCTGGATCAAATATACCCATAAAATACATTATAAGAAATGAAATAATTACCAGTCCTAATAATGATCCAACTGCTATAATAATAATTTTTAATTTTTTATCTTGAGCTGTAACTTCTTTTTTATTTTTAGTATCTGAATCTTTCTCTTCACTTTCTTGAGCTTGTTCTTTTTCTTCCTTTTCTGGAACTTCTTCTTTTATTTCTTCTTCTGGAGTTTTCTCCTGTACCTCTTCATGATGTGTTATCTCTACTGAAGTTATCTCTTCGATATATGGTAAAATTGTTTCGTCAAACATAATGAAAATAAGGAGTTCCTCATCTTCTAAATCAATTTGAAATCTAAAAATATTTTCTAAGCTTGGAAGGGAAGTATCTTGAATAATTTCTTTATGTGAGATATTAAATTTTGTCTGACCAATATCTTCAAGTTCGGCACCATTAATCGCTGTTGTTAAACTTCCCGAAGTATTTGAAATAAATTCTCCAATAGCATCTTCTGCATCATCATCTATCTCTGTCGATAGTTCGTCAATTGGAGAACCCATCATTGTATTAAAAATTAAAGAACAACTTTTTCCAGGAACAAGAAAAGAGAATTCAGAAGAAAAGTTTGAAAAATCAAATACTGATTGAACTTTTAGGAGTTGAAGTTCTTCAATATCTTTTATGTGTGCTTTTGTTATTTGAAGAATTTTAGCATCTTTTGCAAGAAGACCATTCAATGTAAGTGTAATACTATCTTGTATTAGTTTTGATAAATCTGATGCCATAGTTATTTTTCCAGTTTTTTATTTAATCTATTTTGTTTTTGTTGTGCTAAAATTTTTTCTTTATTTTTTCTATAGTATTCTTTTCTATATTCTTTTAATTTTTCTTTCTTTTTATCTCTATATTCTTTATCGTATTCTAATCGAATTTCTTTGTTTTCTTCGTAATATTTTTGTTTTTTCTTACGATATTCTTGAATCTTTTTACTTATAATTTCTTCTCTTGATTCTATATGTTGTTTTTGCTTTTTTGCAATATCTTTTAGTTTTTCTGCAAAATTACCACCGAAAAGTTCAACTTCATAATCAATAGAATTTATTTTCTTAATCTCATTTTGTTTTTTATGCATTTTTGATTTAAGATAATATGCTCTTTTCTTTCGTTTATGTTCAAGGAGTTTTGCTTCTCTTCTTTTTTTTAATTCAGATAAATCCATTTTATTACTTATATATTAGGTATTTGTTATCTTTTTAATTGATTTACTGTTTGAAGCATAGAATCAGTTGTATTAATTGATTTTGAATTAGCTTCATATCC
>CANNZV010006960.1:0-13602 GCA_947561585.1 Caprella mutica | reverse complement strand
CCCAATTTTTTATATTTTTATCAATAATGACAGTTAAGTAATTATTTTATCGTTAGTTAATTATTTAAATTGTACCATAGAAAATCAAGAGAATAATGTTCTTTTTTTTGTACAAACTATGCATGGGTGTTTAATTGTAATTTATCTATTACTGTCTTGTGGAAGTAAGGAAGTCGGTTAGAGTAATAAAGTATTAATGTACAGTTTTGAGATTTTGGCAATTTAAAGGAATTTAAAATTTTGAGCGACTGAAATTTGGCTGAAAATATTAAATTTAAATTCTTTCATTTAATTGTTGTTTGAATACATATTTATAGTGAAAAAAATAAATTTGATAAGAAAATTACTATTTATATCTAAGAGCATCAAATTTAACATCTAAAATAAATAATTTTGTATTTAAGAAAATTTGATTTAATATATATCCTTAATTTGTAATTATATATATTTCATTAAATTTTTATATTAAATTCTTTATGGTCTTAACTGAGAAATATTGTTTTAAATAAAAACATTTTATATCTATTTACCCAGGTAGCCATGATTCTCGGATCAATGTTGTCCCAATGTTGTCACAATATTTGCCCAAAAAACATTGCTACCTGGGTATAGTTACTTTTATACTATCAAAATATACTTTCTAAATCAAAGTATCACATCTAAATCGTTCTAGTTTTATTATATTTTTTTCCTGATGTTTTCTAATTTTTTTCCTATTTTTTTTCTAAATTTCCGCAAAACTCTTTTTTCTAAATAGTTTTCCCCATCAATTCCCACAGGTTCCTCAAGCCACGAAAATCCTTTCCGACACAAGATGGCGATACTCGACATCCACATCGATTCAACCACTTCGAAAGAGTTGGAGTTTCTGGAGAAGATGATAGTTTATTATTCCAAGTACAACCACCTGAACACGCAACAGTTCAACCCCCTGTTGTCCTTAACACCCGAACAGAATATTGTCAACAGTTTCTTTTCTGTTTATACAAACCTACTCAACAGTATAAACAGGATTAACAGGAATGAGACGGATAACAGAGATAATTCGTTTAGAAAAAGTAGGTCTGTTTTTAACAACAGGAACCAAATTAACAGTAACCAAACGGATATAAGAGAGAACTCTTTTAGAAAGAGCATATCTGTTTTTCACAACAGGGACCAATTAAACAGGACACAAACAGATAATAATTCATTCAGGAGAATCAGGTCAGTGAACTACTGGATAACTTCACCGAATAAAGACAGAATTTTGATTCCAGAGGCTCCTTTGGAGGCTAGAGGTACTGTGTCCTCCTTGGAGGAGACTGTGGAGGAGTGGGGCAACGGGGGAGTCACGGAGGAGACGGAGAATGTCTCCTGCAACGACACCAACGAGTTGGACAACTGTTTGTACAGGGTGGTGTACAACAAGAGTGCTGAGAGGCTACCTTACACAAAGCAGCAATTGGTTACCATGTGCAGGTGAGGAGTTCAGATTATATTTAATTAATTTACATGAAATATAATGAAAGACTGTAAAATCTATAAAAAAACGATAAAAATACTCTGTAAATAATATATAAACTATAAAAAACTATAGAAATTATAAAAAAAAAACAATAAGACTGTAAAAATATGAAAAAAAACTATAAAAAACTATAACAAACTGTATAAATTATATAAAAAACTATAAAAAACTGTATAAATTATATAAAAAACTATATAAAACTATAAAAACTATAGGAAATATAAAAACTATAAAAAACTATATGAAACTATACTAAATTATATGAGACTTTAAAACACAATAAAAAAATATAGAAAATCAAATTAAAAAAGTATAAAAGAACTATAAAAACCAAAAAACTATACAAAAACTATTAAAAGACTATAAGAAAAAGACTATGATCTCATTTCACTTCTTAACAAATTTATAAAAATTCTACCAAGTTAACTAATAAGATTTTATTTTCTGAATTAAGTAGTTAATAGATACTTTTATAAAACTTAACTCTATTCCACATGTAACTTAACTTTCTTATTTCTTTTATAATTAACTATTAAATTAATAAATTATATATATATTTTTTAATATATACCAATTATACACACAGAGAAAGAATAGTTCGTCGGTATACAATTTATTTGTAATAAAATACAAATTATTTGTAATTAAATGCAAATTATTTTGTGATTAAATATTTAAAAATTAATGATTACGGACTCTTTAATGATCGGAAATGTAGATCAGGTCAATAACTCGGTGCTAACCCCATTACTTAAGTGAATCAAATCGAAGTGAAATTTAAAGGAAGTTGATGAAATGCACGGGATTCACTTAACCCAAATTGCAATTCATTTCTCGAGACTGTCCCAGATTTCATTGGAAGTGTATCAGAAGACTTCTAATCAATTTAGCGTATTAGAAGATATATTTCCGGTGAAAAAGGGACTATAATCAGTGGAGTATATGGTGGAATATATGGAGCATTATGCTTTGAAACATGTGTATACCATGTGGCACTTACTCATTTAAAACATGTGTATACCATGTGGCACTTACTCATTTGAAATATGTGTATACCATGTGGCACTTACTCATTTAAAACATGTGTATACCATGTGGCACTTACTCATTTGAAACATGTGTGTACCATGTGGCACTTACTCATTTAAAACATGTGTATACCATGTGGCACTTACTCATTTAAAACATGTGTATACCATGTGGCACTTACTAATTTGAAACATGTGTGTACCATGTGGCACTTACTCATTTAAAACATGTGTATACCATGTGGCACTTACTCATTTAAATCATGTGTATACCATGTATTCTTTTGAAAATGGATACCATATGTATTACATGTGGTTTTACATGGTAATATGGTAAATTACATGTAGTTAACATATATTATAAGAACAGCATTTGACATGTTGCTATGAATGTTTTAACTTACATATGGTAAACACCTGTTATTAGTAATGTAATTGACATGTGGGTACGATGTGGTTTATCACATATGCATACAATGCCTATTGATATGTTTTTTGTGAAATGTGATAATCACATGCTTCTTATGTGTTCTTAATGATAGTTAGATTAATTTAATCGTTGTTACACATATTCATATCGTATTGCCACATTAAAACCATTAAGCCACATTGTGGAACTCCTTGCTGAGGTTAAACATGAGCAGTTATAGGTTTTCAATATCGACACAATAACTCAGTAAGTCTTTCTTTATATTACATATCATTTGAATATTGCTTTACACTCAGTTTTGTATAATCTTTTTCAGTGAGTTTTGTACAGCATTTTATATAATGTAAATAAACTTCCAATTCTAAACCTAAATAGATTTCCAATATCGAAATATCATTACGACTCCATTTTGATTCGAAAGAAGAATATTCTTTTCTAAAGGATTTTTTCATTATTTCTTTTACATAAAACTTTCTGCATAAGGTAAGTTCCGAGTTATCGAACGGTTCCTCATTTTCGATCATGTAAGAAAGAACTGAATAATTTGATAATTTAACTCGGTATTTTAATTGGCATCCATGATACCTACAGGTATCGTAGATACCAATTAAATGTTCGAGTTTCCGATTATTGAGTTCGACTATTTTATTTAAAAAGTATATTCAAACCTTACAGAATGTTTTTTCTTGATGTTCAGGTTTTACAATATGAGTTGTTCCGAAATCCTTTCATAAAACGTTTTGACTTCGTTATAAATTTTCTGTCAATTTTCTCCTCCTTTAAACCTCAGCAATTAGGTAATGAATTTCAATCAACTAATGCTTTCAATTGGAAAGAGAAACACTATAATAAAATGTATAAAGTTTAACGAAATGCCAGTTATTTGTGGATTTTAGCAATGAAATGAACATAAATTTAGAACAGAACCATTTTCAATTTCTAAATTTGGAAATTCAAAATTAAAATGCGGAGCGAATTAAAATGCACACAAAAATTAAAAGTTAGATATAACTTTATCTAGAAAGCTGAATCTGAAATGTTATTTTACATTTGAAAATAGGCGCAGCAAATTGGTCGGCCGTTTCCTCGGCCTGTAGAGAAACTGCGATTCCACTGCGCCTTAATTTCTAACTTTATTTTAATGTACGATATTTAATATTATTTGTACTTACAATTTTCATAAAAAACAACTTCCATTCAGTTCAATGTATAGTATCTATGATTCACTTTAAGGTATTCAGTATCTATGCTACACTTTAAGGTATTCAGTATCTATGATTCACTTTAAGGTATTCAGTATCTATGCTAAACTTTAAGGTATTCAGTATCTATGATTCACTTTAAGGTATTCAGTATCTATGCTACACTTTAAGGTATTCAGTATCTATGCTACACTTTAAGGTATTCAGTATCTATGCTACACTTTAAAGTATTCAGTATCTATGCTACACTTTAAAGTATTCAGTATCTATGCTACACTTTAAAGTATTCAGTATCTATGCTACACTTTAAAGTATTCAGTATCTATGCTACACTTTAAAGTATTCAGTATCTATGCTACACTTTGAGGTATTCAGTATCTATGCTACACTTTAAAGTATTCAGTATCTATGCTACACTTTAAAGTATTCAGTATCTATGCTACACTTTAAAGTATTGAGTATCTATGCTACACTTTAAAGTATTCAGTATCTATGCTACACTTTAAGGTATTCAGTATCTATGCTACACTTTAAAGTATTCAGTATCTATGCTACACTTTAAAGTATTCAGTATCTATGCTACACATTAAAGTATTCAGTATCTATGCTACACTTTGAGGTATTCAGTATCTATGCTACACTTTAAAGTATTCAGTATCTATGCTACACTTTAAAGTATTCAGTATCTATGCTACACTTTAAAGTATTGAGTATCTATGCTACACTTTAAAGTATTCAGTATCTATGCTACACTTTAAGGTATTCAGTATCTATGCTACACTTTAAAGTATTCAGTATCTATGCTACACTTTAAAGTATTCAGTATCTATGCTACACATTAAAGTATTCAGTATCTATGCTACACTTTAAGGTATTCAGTATCTATGCTACACTTTAAGGTATTCAGTATCTATGCTACACTTTAAGGTATTCAGTATCTATGCTACACTTTAAGGTATTCAGTATCTATGCTACACTTGAAAGTATTCAGTATCTATTCTACACTTTAAAGTATTCAGTATCTATGCTACACTTTAAGGTATTCAGTATCTATGCTACACTTTGAGGTATTCAGTATCTATGCTACACTTTAAGGTATTCAGTATCTATGCTACACTTTAAGGTATTCAGTATCTATGCTACACTTTAAGGTATTCAGTATCTATGCTACACTTTAAGGTATTCAGTATCTATGCTACACTTTAAAGTATTCAGTATCTATGCTACACTTTAAAGTATTCAGTATCTATGCTACACTTTAAAGTATTCAGTATCTATGCTACACTTTAAAGTATTCAGTATCTATGCTACACTTTAAAGTATTCAGTATCTATGCTACACTTTGAGGTATTCAGTATCTATGCTACACTTTAAAGTATTCAGTATCTATGCTACACTTTAAAGTATTCAGTATCTATGCTACACTTTAAAGTATTGAGTATCTATGCTACACTTTAAAGTATTCAGTATCTATGCTACACTTTAAGGTATTCAGTATCTATGCTACGTTTTAAAGTATTCAGTATCTATGCTACACTTTAAAGTATTCAGTATCTATGCTACACATTAAAGTATTCAGTATCTATGCTACACTTTGAGGTATTCAGTATCTATGCTACACTTTAAGGTATTCAGTATCTATGCTACACTTTAAAGTATTCAGTATCTATGCTACACATTAAAGTATTCAGTATCTATGCTACACTTTGAGGTATTCAGTATCAATGCTACACTTTAAAGTATTCAGTATCTATGCTACACTTTAAAGTATTCAGTATCTATGCTACACTTTAAAGTATTGAGTATCTATGCTACACTTTAAAGTATTCAGTATCTATGCTACACTTTAAGGTATTCAGTATCTATGCTACACTTTAAAGTATTCAGTATCTATGCTACACTTTAAAATATTCAGTATCTATGCTACACTTTAAAGTATTCAGTATCTATGCTACACTTTAAAGTATTGAGTATCTATGCTACACTTTAAAGTATTCAGTATCTATGCTACACTTTAAAGTATTCAGTATCTATGCTACACTTTAAAGTATTGAGTATCTATGCTACACTTTAAAGTATTCAGTATCTATGCTACACTTTAAGGTATTCAGTATCTATGCTACACTTTAAAGTATTCAGTATCTATGCTACACTTTAAAGTATTCAGTATCTATGCTACACATTAAAGTATTCAGTATCTATGCTACACTTTAAAGTATTGAGTATCTATGCTACACTTTAAAGTATTGAGTATCTATGCTACACTTTAAAGTATTCAGTATCTATGCTACACTTTAAGGTATTCAGTATCTATGCTACACTTTAAAGTATTCAGTATCTATGCTACACTTTAAAGTATTCAGTATCTATGCTACACATTAAAGTATTCAGTATCTATGCTACACTTAAAGGTATTCAGTATCTATGCTACACATTAAAGTATTCAGTATCTATGCTACACTTTAAGGTATTCAGTATCTATGCTACACTTTAAAGTATTCAGTATCTATGCTACACTTTAAAGTATTCAGTATCTATGCTACACTTTAAAGTATTCAGTATCTATGCTACACTTTAAGGTATTCAGTATCTATGCTACACTTTAAAGTATTCAGTATCTATGCTACACTTTAAAGTATTCAGTATCTATGCTACACATTAAAGTATTCAGTATATATGCTACACTTTAAGGTATTCAGTATCTATGCTACACTTTAAGGTATTCAGTATCTATGCTACACTTTAAAGTATTCAGTATCTATGCTACACTTTAAAGTATCCAGTATCTATGCTACACTTTAAAGTATTGAGTATCTATGCTACACTTTAAAGTATTCAGTATCTATGCTACACTTTAAGGTATTCAGTATCTATGCTACACTTTAAAGTATTCAGTATCTATGCTACACTTTAAAGTATTCAGTATCTATGCTACACATTAAAGTATTCAGTATCTATGCTACACTTTGAGGTATTCAGTATCTATGCTACACTTTAAAGTATTCAGTATCTATGCTACACTTTAAAGTATTCAGTATCTATGCTACACTTTAAAGTATTGAGTATCTATGCTACACTTTAAAGTATTCAGTATCTATGCTACACTTTAAGGTATTCAGTATCTATGCTACACTTTAAAGTATTCAGTATCTATGCTACACTTTAAAGTATTCAGTATCTATGCTACACTTTAAAGTATTCAGTATCTATGCTACACTTTAAGGTATTCAGTATCTATGCTACACTTTAAAGTATTCAGTATCTATGCTACACTTTAAAGTATTCAGTATCTATGCTACACATTAAAGTATTCAGTATCTATGCTACACTTTAAGGTATTGAGTATCTATGCTACACTTTAAAGTATTCAGTATCTATGCTACACTTTAAAGTATTGAGTATCTATGCTACACTTTAAAGTATTGAGTATCTATGCTACACTTTAAAGTATTCAGTATCTATGCTACACTTTAAGGTATTCAGTATCTATGCTACACTTTAAAGTATTCAGTATCTATGCTACACTTTAAAGTATTCAGTATCTATGCTACACATTAAAGTATTCAGTATCTATGCTACACTTTAAGGTATTCAGTATCTATGCTACACTTTAAGGTATTCAGTATCTATGCTACACTTTAAAGTATTCAGTATCTATGCTACACTTTAAAGTATTCAGTATCTATGCTACACTTTAAGGTATTCAGTATCTATGCTACACTTTGAGGTATTCAGTATCTATGCTACACTTTAAGGTATTCAGTATCTATGCTACACTTTAAGGTATTCAGTATCTATGCTACACTTTAAGGTATTCAGTATCTATGCTACACTTTAAGGTATTCAGTATCTATGCTACACTTTAAGGTATTCAGTATCTATGCTACACTTTAAAGTATTCAGTATCTATGCTACACTTTAAGGTATTCAGTATCTATGCTACACTTTAAGGTATTCAGTATCTATGCTACACTTTAAAGTATTCAGTATCTATGCTACACTTTAAAGTATTCAGTATCTATGCTACACTTTAAAGTATTCAGTATCTATGCTACACTTTAAAGTATTGAGTATCTATGCTACACTTTAAAGTATTCAGTATCTATGCTACACATTAAAGTATTCAGTATCTATGCTACACTTTAAAGTATTCAGTATCTATGCTACACTTTAAAGTATTCAGTATCTATGCTACACATTAAAGTATTCAGTATCTATGCTACACTTTGAGGTATTCAGTATCTATGCTACACTTTAAAGTATTCAGTATCTATGCTACACTTTAAAGTATTCAGTATCTATGCTACACATTAAAGTATTCAGTATATATGCTACACTTTAAGGTATTCAGTATCTATGCTACACTTTAAGGTATTCAGTATCTATGCTACACTTTAAAGTATTCAGTATCTATGCTACACTTTAAAGTATTCAGTATCTATGCTACACTTTAAAGTATTGAGTATCTATGCTACACTTTAAAGTATTCAGTATCTATGCTACACTTTAAGGTATTCAGTATCTATGCTACACTTTAAAGTATTCAGTATCTATGCTACACTTTAAAGTATTCAGTATCTATGCTACACATTAAAGTATTCAGTATCTATGCTACACTTTGAGGTATTCAGTATCTATGCTACACTTTAAAGTATTCAGTATCTATGCTACACTTTAAAGTATTCAGTATCTATGCTACACTTTAAAGTATTGAGTATCTATGCTACACTTTAAAGTATTCAGTATCTATGCTACACTTTAAGGTATTCAGTATCTATGCTACACTTTAAAGTATTCAGTATCTATGCTACACTTTAAAGTATTCAGTATCTATGCTACACTTTAAAGTATTCAGTATCTATGCTACACTTTAAAGTATTGAGTATCTATGCTACACTTTAAAGTATTCAGTATCTATGCTACACTTTAAGGTATTCAGTATCTATGCTACACTTTAAAGTATTCAGTATCTATGCTACACTTTAAAGTATTCAGTATCTATGCTACACATTAAAGTATTCAGTATCTATGCTACACTTTAAGGTATTCAGTATCTATGCTACACTTTAAAGTATTCGATATCTATGCTACACTTTAAAGTATTCAGTATCTATGCTACACTTTAAAGTATTGAGTATCTATGCTACACTTTAAAGTATTCAGTATCTATGCTACACTTTAAGGTATTCAGTATCTATGCTACACTTTAAAGTATTCAGTATCTATGCTACACTTTAAAGTATTCAGTATCTATGCTACACATTAAAGTATTCAGTATCTATGCTACACTTTAAGGTATTCAGTATCTATGCTACACTTTAAGGTATTCAGTATCTATGCTACACTTTAAAGTATTCAGTATCTATGCTACACTTTAAAGTATTCAGTATCTATGCTACACTTTAAGGTATTCAGTATCTATGCTACACTTTGAGGTATTCAGTATCTATGCTACACTTTAAGGTATTCAGTATCTATGCTACACTTTAAGGTATTCAGTATCTATGCTACACTTTAAGGTATTCAGTATCTATGCTACACTTTTAAGTATTCAGTATCTATGCTACACTTTAAGGTATTCAGTATATATGCTACACTTTAAAGTATTCAGTATCTATGCTACACTTTAAGGTATTCAATATCTATGCTACACTTTAAGGTATTCAGTATCTATGCTACACTTTAAAGTATTCAGTATCTATGCTACACTTTAAAGTATTCAGTATCTATGCTACACTTTAAAGTATTCAGTATCTATGCTACACTTTAAAGTATTCAGTATCTATGCTACACTTTAAAGTATTCAGTATCTATGCTACACTTTGAGGTATTCAGTATCTATGCTACACTTTAAAGTATTCAGTATCTATGCTACACTTTAAAGTATTCAGTATCTATGCTACACTTTAAAGTATTGAGTATCTATGCTACACTTTAAAGTATTCAGTATCTATGCTACACTTTAAGGTATTCAGTATCTATGCTACACTTTAAAGTATTCAGTATCTATGCTACACTTTAAAGTATTCAGTATCTATGCTACACATTAAAGTATTCAGTATCTATGCTACACTTTGAGGTATTCAGTATCTATGCTACACTTTAAAGTATTCAGTATCTATGCTACACTTTAAAGTATTCAGTATCTATGCTACACTTTAAAGTATTGAGTATCTATGCTACACTTTAAAGTATTCAGTATCTATGCTACACTTTAAGGTATTCAGTATCTATGCTACACTTTAAAGTATTCAGTATCTATGCTACACTTTAAAGTATTCAGTATCTATGCTACACATTAAAGTATTCAGTATCTATGCTACACTTTAAGGTATTCAGTATCTACTTTAAGGTATTCAGTATCTATGCTACACTTTAAAGTATTCAGTATCTATGCTACACTTTAAAGTATTCAGTATCTATGCTACACTTTAAGGTATTCAGTATCTATGCTACACTTTGAGGTATTCAGTATCTATGCTACACTTTAAGGTATTCAGTATCTATGCTACACTTTAAGGTATTCAGTATCTATGCTACACTTTAAGGTATTCTGTATCTATGCTACACTTTTAAGTATTCAGTATCTATGCTACACTTTAAGGTATTCAGTATATATGCTACACTTTAAGGTATTCAGTATATGCTACACTTAAGGTATTCAGTATCTATGCTACACTTTAAGGTATTCAGTATCTATGCTACACTTTAAGGTATTCAGTATCTATGCTACACTTTAAGGTATTCAGTATCTATGCTACACTTTTAAGTATTCAGTATCTATGCTACACTTTAAGGTATTCAGTATATATGCTACACTTTAAGGTATTCAGTATCTATGCTACACTTTAAGGTATTCAGTATCTATGCTACACTTTAAGGTATTCAGTATCTATGCTACACTTTAAGGTATTCAGTATCTATGCTATACTTTAAAGTATTCAGTATCTATGCTACACTTTAAAGTATTCAGTATCTATGCTACACTTTAAGGTATTCAGTATCTATGCTACACTTTGAGGTATTCAGTATCTATGCTACACTTTAAGGTATTCAGTATCTATGCTACACTTTAAGGTATTCAGTATCTATGCTACACTTTAAGGTATTCTGTATCTATGCTACACTTTTAAGTATTCAGTATCTATGCTACACTTTAAGGTATTCAGTATATATGCTACACTTTAAGGTATTCAGTATATATGCTACACTTTAAGGTATTCAGTATCTATGCTACACTTTAAGGTATTCAGTATCTATGCTACACTTTAAGGTATTCAGTATCTATGCTACACTTTAAGGTATTCAGTATCTATGCTACACTTTTAAGTATTCAGTATCTATGCTACACTTTAAGGTATTCAGTATATATGCTACACTTTAAGGTATTCAGTATCTATGCTACACTTTAAGGTATTCAGTATCTATGCTACACTTTAAGGTATTCAGTATCTATGCTACACTTTGAGGTATTCAGTATCTATGCTACACTTTAAAGTATTCAGTATCTATGCTACACTTTAAAGTATTCAGTATCTATGCTACACTTTAAAGTATTCAGTATCTATGCTACACTTTAAAGTATTGAGTATCTATGCTACACTTTAAAGTATTCAGTATCTATGCTACACTTTAAGGTATTCAGTATCTATGCTACACTTTAAAGTATTCAGTATCTATGCTACACTTTAAAGTATTCAGTATCTATGCTACACATTAAAGTATTCAGTATCTATGCTACACTTTAAGGTATTCAGTATCTATGCTACACTTTAAAGTATTCGATATCTATGCTACACTTTAAAGTATTCAGTATCTATGCTACACTTTAAAGTATTGAGTATCTATGCTACACTTTAAAGTATTCAGTATCTATGCTACACTTTAAGGTATTCAGTATCTATGCTACACTTTAAAGTATTCAGTATCTATGCTACACTTTAAAGTATTCAGTATCTATGCTACACATTAAAGTATTCAGTATCTATGCTACACTTTAAGGTATTCAGTATCTATGCTACACTTTAAGGTATTCAGTATCTATGCTACACTTTAAAGTATTCAGTATCTATGCTACACTTTAAAGTATTCAGTATCTATGCTACACTTTAAGGTATTCAGTATCTATGCTACACTTTGAGGTATTCAGTATCTATGCTACACTTTAAGGTATTCAGTATCTATGCTACACTTTAAGGTATTCAGTATCTATGCTACACTTTAAGGTATTCAGTATCTATGCTACACTTTTAAGTATTCAGTATCTATGCTACACTTTAAGGTATTCAGTATATATGCTACACTTTAAAGTATTCAGTATCTATGCTACACTTTAAGGTATTCAATATCTATGCTACACTTTAAGGTATTCAGTATCTATGCTACACTTTAAAGTATTCAGTATCTATGCTACACTTTAAAGTATTCAGTATCTATGCTACACTTTAAAGTATTCAGTATCTATGCTACACTTTAAAGTATTCAGTATCTATGCTACACTTTAAAGTATTCAGTATCTATGCTACACTTTGAGGTATTCAGTATCTATGCTACACTTTAAAGTATTCAGTATCTATGCTACACTTTAAAGTATTCAGTATCTATGCTACACTTTAAAGTATTGAGTATCTATGCTACACTTTAAAGTATTCAGTATCTATGCTACACTTTAAGGTATTCAGTATCTATGCTACACTTTAAAGTATTCAGTATCTATGCTACACTTTAAAGTATTCAGTATCTATGCTACACATTAAAGTATTCAGTATCTATGCTACACTTTGAGGTATTCAGTATCTATGCTACACTTTAAAGTATTCAGTATCTATGCTACACTTTAAAGTATTCAGTATCTATGCTACACTTTAAAGTATTGAGTATCTATGCTACACTTTAAAGTATTCAGTATCTATGCTACACTTTAAGGTATTCAGTATCTATGCTACACTTTAAAGTATTCAGTATCTATGCTACACTTTAAAGTATTCAGTATCTATGCTACACATTAAAGTATTCAGTATCTATGCTACACTTTAAGGTATTCAGTATCTATGCTACACTTTAAGGTATTCAGTATCTATGCTACACTTTAAAGTATTCAGTATCTATGCTACACTTTAAAGTATTCAGTATCTATGCTACACTTTAAGGTATTCAGTATCTATGCTACACTTTGAGGTATTCAGTATCTATGCTACACTTTAAGGTATTCAGTATCTATGCTACACTTTAAGGTATTCAGTATCTATGCTACACTTTAAGGTATTCTGTATCTATGCTACACTTTTAAGTATTCAGTATCTATGCTACACTTTAAGGTATTCAGTATATATGCTACACTTTAAGGTATTCAGTATATATGCTACACTTTAAGGTATTCAGTATCTATGCTACACTTTAAGGTATTCAGTATCTATGCTACACTTTAAGGTATTC
>CANNZV010006959.1:0-13613 GCA_947561585.1 Caprella mutica | reverse complement strand
ATCAACTTATCAGGAGGGCAACATAGTTTGCCACGAGAAAGTGAACGTGAGCTTGCACGCCTCTTAGAACTGAAAGCTAAATGGGGGTTCGCAGAAGATAAAGCAGAGCTGGTTTCCCTGGTTCATGATTATGTCCAGGCAAACAAACATGGGGACAACAAAGTCGGGGAGCATATTCGCAAATACTGCCAATTTAAGGTGAGAATTAAATAAGCTATTGACATATTACTTTAGCTAGCTGATTCATCAGTTAGTAGACTTGAGCTTTTTTCTTTTTGTATCCTAAATCTCCATTCACTTACAGGACAAACCACCTGGCAAAGATTGGGTTATGAATTTCATGAAGCGGCGTAACCTTTCCCAGAAGATTCCCTCTACATTGGAGAAGGCTAGAATGATAGCAGCATGTGACCCTGAGAAAATATATGGATTCTATGATGCACTGGAGCAGCAGGTGCAAGCACTTGGGATAGCTGACCGTCCAGAATGGATCTGGAATATAGATGAGTCTAATTTGTATCTTAATGCACAACGTACAAAGGTAATTGCACCTAGAGGGAAGAAAGCTAGTAGAGCTTCAGCTACCAGTGGCAGAGAAGCCGTGACTATTATGGCAGCCATCTCAGCTGCCAAGGAAGCACTTCCTCCATTCATCGTATTCAAGGGCAAATATTTGATGACAAATTGGTACACTCCTCAAGTCCGCCCAGACACCACCATCACTGCCACAGAGAATGATTGGATGACCTCACAAGCATTTTACAATTGGTTCAAAATGTTTTGTGAAACTCAGACACAACCTCCATTACTTCTAGTAATGGACGGTCACAGCACTCATATCAGTTATGATGTCATTAAGTTGGCCAGAGAAAAAGATGCAACTCTGTTGCGGCTTCCACCTCACACCACGGATCGTCTGCAGCCTCTTGATGTCTGCTGTTTTAAAGCACTCAAGTCTAAGTGGGACCAGGCCATTGCCAAGTGGACTCAAGTCAACAAGGCCAGGCGAATTTCTCGTCCAGAATTCATCGAACTAACAGGTGAAGTGTGGCAAAAATCATTCACAGAGGCAAACATTGAGTCAGCTTTTAGAAAGACAGGGATTTTCCCTGTTGATCGTTCTGCCTATCCCACTGACGTGTTCAACCCTGATTGGTATGAGAGCTACTTGGACAAACAGCTAGCGGAGAGGAGAATTCATTTTCATAAGCCAGCAACTCCTTTGCACTGGTACACCTGCAAGGGTAAGCTAGTATAGTTAGGTACGATTATATTATGGAAATATTGACTACCTTGGCAGATGAATAACTAACAGGTAATTTATTACAGACATGTGCTGAAGAAGTTACTGCGGCAGTTCTACTAGATGAAGCAGGACCCTCTAATGCGAATATGACTCAGGAAGAACATAGTAGCTAGTTCTAGTTGCCATACGTTGAGCTCTACACCATCTGTTTCCTTCACTGAAATTGAACAAGACACCCCATCACAGAGATCAGATTCACGTGTGAATATGAGTTTTGAACAATTGCTTGAGAGGTCCTTTGCTACCAATCCAGCAAGTAGACGCTCCATGTCTCCAAATGCACGACTAATGAAGGACTCAACCTGTCTCACAGCCGATGAAATGTTCCACGTTATTAAGAAAAAGAAGTTTGAGAAGGAGAAGGAACAAGAGAAGAAGCTAAGGAAGGAAATCAGAGAGACCAAAGCTATCACCACCAAAAGCAAAGCAAAGAAGACTCCTTGACTTAGATGAAGACTGATCTGACACTGACGAACTGACAGAACTAGACGATGTTCTTGACCTTGGACAGCCATCTGCAGCCAGTACCAGTGACGAAGACGAATTAGATTCTGACGAGGACACTGTATTGTCAACATCAGTGGCCTTTAACTCTAGACAGTACAGTAACATACCGAAGATACTGGCCACTGATAAATATTATGTTGTTAGTTATGGTAAGGAGTTAGGTTATGTAGGAAAGATTATCAAGGTAGGTAAAGTAGATGTGACAATGAAATTTTTGACTAGAAAACCCCAGGAAATGTTCGATTGGCCAGTGAAGGACGTGACAGAGAATGTAAAGGTAGAACAGCTCATTAGTGGACCTCTGAAACCACAGTTGGGGTTGCCTTTCTACATTCCACGGGTTCAGCAAGCTTTAAAACAATTCCATAACCATAAAAAGAATGCAGAGTCGTAATTAATACAACTGATTTAATTTTATGAGTAGTATCAAATGACTCACAGACAGATGGACATATAAAGGGTACACTTGTTGTGATAGTACGTTGTGATATAGGAATAAGATTATTTCCATTTATTTTTAAGTTTGAAACTATTTTCGTTTTTTCTCTTTTGAATAAAATAAGCTATTTTATTTCACCTGTGTAATTCCATTATTTTCTCATAATTGCTAATGCCACAGGAGCAGAGATACAATGGTGTCACTGTCAGGGTTGGCAAGGTAGGTTTCCCCCAAAATGGGGGAAACATGGGGGAAACTGAAAAAAACATTTGGGGGAAACTGAAAAATTGGGGGAAACCTAAATTAGCTATACTTATTACTTATCCAAGGGCTTTACGATGTCAGTATGCTCGTTTATGATGTCAGTATGCTCGTTTATGATGTCTGTGTGCTCGTTTATGATGTCTGTGTGCTCCTTTACAATGTCTGTGTGCTCCTTTACAATGTCTGTGTGCTCCTTTACAATGTCTGTGTGCTCCTTTACAATGTCTGTGTGCTCCTTTACAATGTCTGTGCGCTCCTTTACAATGTCTGTGCGCTCCTTTACAATGTCTGTGTGCTCCTTTACAATGTCTGTGTGCTCCTTTACAATGTCTGTGTGCTCCTTTACAATGTCTGTGTGCTCCTTTACAGTGTCTGTGTGCTCCTTTACAGTGTCTGTGTGCTCCTTTACAGTGTCTGTGTGCTCCTTTACAATGTCTGTGTGCTCCTTTACAATGTCTGTGTGCTCCTTTACAATGTCTGTGTGCTCCTTTACAATGTCTGTGTGCTCCTTTACAATGTCTGTGTGCTCCTTTACAATGTCTGTGTGCTCCTTTACAATGTCTGTGTGCTCCTTTACAATGTCTGTGTGCTCCTTTACAATGTCTGTGTGCTCCTTTACAATGTCTGTGTGCTCCTTTACAATGTCTGTGTGCTCCTTTACAATGTCTGTGTGCTCCTTTACAATGTCTGTGTGCTCCTTTACAATGTCTGTGTGCTCCTTTACAATGTCTGTGTGCTCCTTTACAATGTCTGTGTGCTCCTTTACAATGTCTGTGTGCTCCTTTACAATGTCTGTGTGCCCCTTCACAATGTCTGTGTGCCCCTTCACAAAGTCTGAGTACCCCTTCACAATGTCTGTGTGTTCCTTTGATTTATAATAACTTCTTGGTGAGAAACTGTGATAACTAAGGGATAATAATATCAGATATACTGATATTCAATATTTGTAATTTCTTTTATTGTTCACTGTAGATAAATATGACAAAACTAAACTTTTATATTTGGTACTACATTCTTCCTTTCAGTAAATAGTTCTAACATCTTAATATAGCCAATTATATAACTTGCAGTGGTAACTAGCAAGCTTAATTACGACTTGTCACCGAGTATAGAGAACTCTGGTTCTATGGAGTCTGAACTGGTTCCATAAAAATTACAATACCTTGTAACCTTAAAGTTAACATTGCACATGTCATGGGATGATGGGAATGAAATGATGATTACTACCTATATTAATCATCATTCATTAGATATTTAAATATTATAATTTTGGCAATTATGATTTTTAATTGATGAATAAATTAGTTAGAAGTAGTTATACCAATATATTATCATATTATGCATTTATTGATCATTAGACTCAATGATTCATTTGACATATAGCTATTGAAATACATGTTAATGGTCAATATGTAAACTTACATTTATCATTAACAGACTACCAAGGTTTCCCCCAAGTTTCCCCCAGTTTCCCCTAGATTCCCCCAGTTTCCCCTGGGGGAAACTAAAAAAACCTCCTTGAGGTTTCCCCTAACCAACCCTGGTCACTGTAAGGGAATGAGAGCACTCCTTTGGCCTCCTAGCTTATTAATAGTCACAGTAGTATAGCTACTTAATGTTCAAGAAAATTTAGTAGAAAGTCAGAAACGATGAAACGATTCAATACGTATTTTTCAAGTTTTGGTGAAACAAAATGAAAGTTTATTGATAGCTTTTTAATCAGTATCATAATCATAAATTTACCATACATAAAATATGACCGCAACATTCGTGGGTGAGGTTTTCCAATGGTAAAACAGTCCCACTTGTGAACAGGGCGAGTTTACCCCCCCCCCTTATATTTATAAAATATGCCCGTCTGTGAACAGTGATGCGGATGAGTTTGACCCAGATTGCATTAGTTGTTGTCTAAGAGCCGCCATTTCACCAACAGGTTATTTGAAGAGCCGTGGGGATATCATATCTGAGCCGTGGGATAAAAATCGCGAGCCGTGGGATAAAAAATACGAGCAGTGGGACAAAAAATGAGAGCCGTGGGATAAAAAATGTGAGCTGTGGGATAAAAAATGTGAGCTGTGGGATAAAAACTACAAGCAATGGGATATAAAGCGAGCCGTGTTGGAAGGAGCAATTACTACCTAGATTTAGTTACTTATTAACAGACCGGGAATATTTGATCAAGTGAAAATTCACATTTGATGAGCCGCAAAGTTTTGAAACTCTATATAAATGTCTTTTAGAAGACCGCGAGTTTCGAAAAAAATTCACAAAGAATGCAATCTGGAGTTTGACCCCCCTGGTAAACTCGCCCGCCTTTGTGAGTAAACTCGGCCACAATATTGAGGATCGTAATAAACTAAAAAATCATCAATAAAATTTTTAGAAGTGTACAACTGCCACCATTAATTTACGATATCTAGCCATTAACGTACTTGAATACACAGGAAAGTATGATTCTGTTGCTGTTATACCAGTCTGCAGAAACTGGTTAAGTGTTCGTAGAGATCTCTTAATCTGTTCGTAGCAAAATTAATGTAAATATAGGAATTAATTCAGAAGTGTTCGTAGCAAAATTAATGTAAATATAGGAATTAATTCAAAATTGTTCGGAGAGAATATCCCAAATATCTCACATATTCTGCAGACTGGCTGTTATAGTATAGCTGTTATCTGAATTTGCGCACGATGTGCGTAAAATAGCCCACCTCGACGCTACTCTTATTTCAAATTTTCAATGAATACTTCTTTTCAAGAATCATGTTGATATGCAATCGGCATGGCCTATATGCTTACAAATTACCAAGTAATAAAGCATGTCCAAACTCGCCATTTTAATGGCGAGTTTGTGACAGTTATTTTGAGCCCTTCAAATGCAAATGGCGAGTTTTATCTATTTTTCTCCTATGCTACAATGTTATTTTGGAGAGAATTTATGAAAATTTGATCATTTTGGAGAGAATTTGTTGAATTTTGGAGAGAGCTGGAGAGACAAATGGCGAGTTTATGAGACATACTATTTTACTTGGACAAATTACAATGTTATTTTCAATATTTTGAAGAGAATTTATGATAATTTGATCATTTTGGAGAGAAATTTTGCGATTTTTGAAGAGACATGGAGTGACAAATGGTCCATGGAGTCTGGTGAGTTTATCATTCATACTATTTTACTTCCAGTCTGGAAAAATAGGTGCTTTCTGATGAACTAATTAGTCTGTGGGAGTTTTACAGACTTCAAACATTAATGGTAAATTACTAAAAATTGTATTATCCACAGCATTTAGCATATAGAGTTCATCCGTTAGCCTAAGCAGTTTTCCAGACTGGTTTTACTTGACCTAGGTCACGGTGTCACCTAGCAGTCCTAGCTTAGCTTACACTAGTCCTTAGTGAGTAGTACTGTAGTGGCTAGTAGTAGGTACAGCCGTGAGCGTAGTACATCTGTTATCTGTATAATTAGGCTATTAGCCTGTAACTTGTGTCTTGTGATCTTATCTTTGAATTGAAAGATTTGAATCGAATGTTTATAGTGAACTTTGAAATCTATTGTTGTCATTATAGATAATTAAATACCTACCTAAATGGTTTCTCTTGACATCTTCAGATAAAGAGAAGAGACTGGGTACCTAGTCAGGCTAGTCTTTCAAGATCAACAGTCAACGAACTTACATAACTGCCCCTCTTCAAAAGAATGTATAGAAATATATATTCCGCACCAAAGAAAAGGAAGTTTACTAAACTAAAACTCGGAGTTACACAAAAGATACAAAGATATTATCAAAGCGATACTGAAGGTCAGGGACCAATAACCTGTAACCTGCATTATGTTTATGCTAAAGGTTTTATTGTAGGTAGTCTCCGAATATTCTTAAAGGTCCCCACACACTACACGAGCTGAGCCTTAGCAAACAAGCCGAACCCTGAGCCGGTTTGTGTAGTGTGTGGGGCCTTCGAGCCGAGCCACGAGCCGCACAATCAGGCTCATGGCTCGGCTCGTGCTGATCTAAAGGCCCCCACACACTACACGATCCACGAGCCGAGCCGCGCCAGGGCCTCTGGCTCGCGCGAGTCTACTTGGCTCGGCTCGGGCTTTCTGCCTGCCCACACATTACACGAGCCGAGCATTAATTTGAAAGTTTTTTCTCTCTTAAGAGAGTATTACCATTTACATGGAAATTCATTTACATGGAAATTCATTTACATGGAAATTCATTTACATGGAAATTCATTTACATGGAAATTCATTTACATGGAAATTCATTTACATGGAAATTCATTTACATGGAAATTCATTTACATGGAAATTCATTTACATGGAAATTCATTTACATGGAAATTCATTTACATGGAAATTCATTTACATGGAAATTCATTTACATGGAAATTCATTTACATGGAAATTCATTTACATGGAAATTCATTTACATTGAAATTCATTTACATGGAAATTTATTTACATGGAAATTTATTTACATGGAAATTTATTTACATTAAATTTATTTACATTAAATTTATTTACATTAA
This sequence comes from Caprella mutica, assembly GCA_947561585.1. Classification (NCBI taxonomy): domain Eukaryota; kingdom Metazoa; phylum Arthropoda; class Malacostraca; order Amphipoda; family Caprellidae; genus Caprella; species Caprella mutica. The sequence goes on along the minus strand of CANNZV010006959.1, from coordinate 6,573 downwards.
ATTTATTTACATTAAATTTATTTACATTAAATTTATTTACATTAAATTTATTTAAATTAAATTTATTTATATGAAATTTATTCACATGAATAAAATATACATAATTTTTTTTACATAATTCGTGTTGTCCGTGTTCGCCCGAGCGAAAGTATTTTCAAGCTCAGTGGTTTGTCGGAGCGTCTGGACGGCGCTTTAGCTGACCGCAGGCTCGGCTCGTGCTATTTTAACCCCACACACTACCCGAGCCGAGCCACGAGCCAAGCCAAATATCTGGAAGTGACAGATCAACACGAGCCGAGCCACGAGCCTGATTGCGCGGCTCGTGGCTCGGCTCGAAGTGCCCACACACTACACGATCTGGCTCGGGGCTCGGCTTGTTTGCTAAGGCTCGGCTCATGGATCATGTAATGTGTGGGGGCCTTAAAGGCCCCCACACACTACACGATCCACGAGCCGAGCCGCAGCATGGCCTCTGGCTCGCGCGAGTCTACTTGGCTCGGCTCGTGCTTTCTGCCTGCCCACACATTACACGAGCCGAGCATTAGTTTGAAAGTTTTACCATGGACATAGAAATTTATTTACATGTAAATTTATTTTCATGGAAATTTATTTCCATGTAAATTTATTTACATGAAAATTTATTTACATGAAAATTTATTTACATGAAAATTTATTTACATGAAAATTTATTTACATGAAAATTTATTTACATGAAAATTTATTTACATGAAAATTTATTTACATGAAAATTTATTTACATGAAAATTTATTTACATGAAAATTTATTTACATGAAAATTTATTTACATGAAAATTTATTTACATGAAAATTTATTTACATGAAAATTTATTTACATGGAAATTTATTTACATGGAAATTTATTTACATGGAAATTTATTTACATGGAAATTTATTTACATGGAAATTTATTTACTTGGAAATTTATTTACATTAAATTTATTTACATTAAATTTATTTACATTTAATTTATCTATATGAAATTTATTCACATGAAAAAAATATACATAAGTTTTTTTTTACATAATTCGTGTTGTCAGTGTTCGCCCGAGCAAAAGTATTTCCAAGCTCAGTGATTTGTTGGAGCGTCTGGACGGCGCTTTATCTGACCGCAGGCTCGGCTCGTGCTATTTTACCCCCACACACTACCCGAGCCGAGCCACGAGCCAAGCCAAATATCTGGAAGTGACAGATCAACACGAGCCGAGCCACGAGCCTGATTGCGCGGCTCGTGGCTCGGCTCGCGAAGGCCCCCACACACTACACGATCTGGCTCGGGGCTCGGCTTGTTTGCTAAGGCTCGGCTCGTGGATCGTGTAGTGTGTGGGGGCCTTAAGACTTCCAGATATTTAGCCTGGGTTGCGCGAGCCGAGCCTGCGGTCAGCTTAGTGCATAATGAATATTTTTTTTTTCAGTAAGTGTTTAATGTAAGTTTGATGTATCCTTCCTTCCCAGCAAACATGAATGTATCTATTCGATGTCTAAACGACTCTGTGTAACCTCTCTTCCGACATCGAATACCAGTAACAAATTAGACATGGTGACATCAAGTAGACATCAATCCGATATCCGTTTGCACCGCTAAACCGCATCACATCAAGTATATTTGGCATCGAAGCGATACCGTTATAACAGTGTTGAATTGAAAGATAAATTACGACATCCAACATACATAGGGATTCTCCATCGAACAGACGCCTAATTATATATCTAATATGCTTCTAATATGCATCCAAAAAAATAAAGAAGTTAAAATTGAAAACTCTTACTTCATTGATATAACGAACTGTACATTTAGTCTTAGATGCATATCAATTTGATTAATGTTACATAATGTTATGTGTAAATTAAATGGGAAGAAATGAAGTGATGTGTCCGGGTATCGTTCGTGGGCCCATCCGTCCTCTTGCCTGTACCTCTGTCACATTGCCACCGTGGATGCATTTGACTAAAAAAAAATTTTGATATAAAACGACCCGGAGATACTTAAAAATATTTTAAAGTGAATAGAACATACAGGCTAGCACCGCTTTTATAACCTAAACCACAACTTATTCTTACCACAAATAGCAATGAGTTGGTCAAATTTTTATATAATTGACTAATTGTAACACCTTAAAAGTTTCGTTCCCTACGAGTTCAAATTGAAGAAACTGTTTTGAGGCCACGACTTAGAATACAGATGAAAGCTCTGTGATGCATTAATTAAAATTAATGGATAATTAGATTTTCATAATTATTGTGTTTCATTGAACAATCAGGAATTTTGTGCTCTGTGAAATATTTTTAGCAATAGGGTATATATTCCAAGTTATTAATAGGGTTAGGGTCTGTATTTTCGAACACGTGATAAAGGAAAATATAATAATTATTATTTAACTACTATTTAATTAGTAACAAAATAGCTGAAGGTATGATACCAATTGAAATAAAAGTTAAATAATGGTTATTATATAGATTTATTGAGTCCGATTACCACTTTAAGTTTAATTATCTATAATGTGAATCACTGAATTTTAATCGTCTCATTTGCACAGCTTTTGGCACTAGCTACATATATGGTGAAAGCTCAAGTTATCGGATATCCCAACAAACATATGAATGTCGATTCGATGCCGTTTGCTGTCGAATTCGTAGCGCTAACGGTGGGTATCGACTTAGCAACCATTTCGATTCATAGTAGATATCGGAATGTCTGTTTCTAGATGATATCTGAATTTACACTTCGGATAGAAACACGAAAACCGATACATGGTTTTAACAGCATCATCTTGACGTCGGCATGTCTGTTTCCAAGCGATAAATGAATTTATACTTCGACCAGAAGTGCGAAAACAGATACGTAGTTTTAAAAAAATCGTTTCAAATTTGGAAATTCATTTTCTTATCTTCCTGTTTTATAATACGTATAGAAATGTAGGAATTATTTCTATTCAATTGGATTGTACCTTTCTATATAACGTACGTAGTGCTCCCTTTAAACTACACCAAATAATTATTACACTTATAAGGGACTACGGCAGTTGTGAAGGTTCGATCGGGCATTAGCACGCTAGTGAGATTGTACAATGGATTAACGTAAAGTAAGCGATATTTGAAAATCGGTTGTTGAACAATATTCCGATTCAGTACCGTGAAAATGAATGGATAACCAATCAAGTGATTTTTCGAAGGCCAGTGCATTTATTGTTATGAATCCATTCTAAACAGCTTACTGTAAATAAACCCCGAAGGGTTCCTGAAAATGTCTTTGATGAATAGAAGAGAAGTGGGGTGGCGTCCCTTGGGACCCAAACTGTTGTAATTTAGATTGTGTATTGTCTATTCTATGTTTACCATGTTTATAGTGTTTTTAACTCTCCATGCAGTTTTAGAGGATAGCACTAGCTAGGGTTATGCTCTACAGTTACGTACGAGGTCTTAGATTTTGTGCTAGGTAGGCTCGTAGACTTTATTTGCTATCACTTCTTCATTTCCCTCTTCCATCCTTGACTGCAGCCATCGGTGCTTGTGACCATTTTTGTCACATTCCTCGGTAAGTGACAGCATTCACGGAGTAGCTTTTCAGCATCCATGAGATCGTGACTTTTTCCATGGAGCCCCTTCCTTTCTGACTGCTTCTTCCGGTCCCTTGTATTTCATTTCCTTTTGACGTCAGCGACATGGTCTTTGGTTCCGAAGCAGACGTTAAACCTCTACTAAACGTCAATAATTAAAAGTTGGTGGGCTATTTAACATGTTCCATTTTAGTGTAAATTCTGTGCTATCGGACGGTTCCACATTTTCGAATATGTAAGAAATAAATATAATAAATTATCATTATTCAATTTTTACTTAAATTGGTATCCATGATACCAGTACGTAAAATACAAGTTTAGAAATAAAAATTATTACATAAATAATTTTTCTTCGTAAAATGCGGAACCCCATATCCGATAACTTGAACATTCACCTAGTGCCAAAAGCTGCAAATGAGACGATTAAAATTCAGTGATTCACATTATAGATAATTAAACTTAAAGTGGTAATCGAACTCAATAAATCTATATATAATAATCATTATTTAACTTTTATTTCAATTGATATCATACCTTCAGCTATTATCATACCCGACTGCTAAAAATATTTCACAGAGCTCCAAATTCCTGTTTATTCAATGAAACACAATTATATAAGACAGAATATCAAACCAATTACTCAACTATTAATTTGATTGAAAAGATTCATACTCAACGGGAAATTCATAATATTAGAGGTTATTTAAACTCTGTGTTGAAGGTTTTTTCAGTTTTCTAATAGAAAACTGAAAAAACCTTCAACGCAGAGTTTAAATAAAAATTACTATCATCTGTCATCTGTATTGTAAGTCGTGGCCTCAAAACAGTTTCTTTAATTTGAACTCATAGAGATCGAAATTTTTAAGGAGTTACAATTATATAAAAATTTGACCAACTCATTACTATTTGTAATAAGAATAAGTTGTGATTTTGGTTATAAAAGCGGTGCTTGCCTGTATTGTTCTATTCACTTTAAAATATCTTTAAGTATCTCCGGGTCATTTAATATAAAATTTTTTTTTTAGTCAAATGCATCCACGGTGGCAAAGTGACAGAGCTACAGGCACGACGACGGTTGGACCCACGAACGATTCCCAGACACGTCACTTAATTTCTTCCGATTTAATTTATATATAACATTATGTAACATAATCAAATTGGTATGCATCTAAAAGTACAGTACGTTATATCAATGAAGTGTTAGTTTTCTATTTTAATTTATTTATTTATTGTATGCAAGTGGATATCGTTTCGAAGCATATTAGATATATAATTTGGCGTCTGTTCGATGGAGAATCCCTAGGTATGTTGGATGTCGTAATTTATCTTTCTATTCAACGCTGTTATAACTGTATCGCTTCGATGCCAAATATACTTGATATGATGCGGTTCAGCGGTGCAAACGGATATCGGATTGATGTCTTCTTGATGTCACCATGTCTAATTTGTTACTGGTATTCGATGTCGGAAGAGAGGTTATAAAGAGTCGTTTAGACATCGAATGGATACATTCATGTTTGCTGGGATGGGGCTTCTAATTTTATGTAGAAAAATTATTTATGTAATAATTTTTATTTCTAAACTTGAATTTTACGTACTGGTATCATGGATGCCAATTTAAGTAAGAATTGAATAGTGGTAATTATTATATTTATTTCTTACATATTCGAAAAATGTGGAATCGTCCGATAACACAGAATTTACTCTAAAATGAAACATGTTAAATAGCCCATCAACTTTTAATTATTTACGTTTAGTAGAGGTTTAACGTCTGCTTCGGAACCAAAGGCAATGTCGCTGACGTCAAAAGGAAATGAAATACAAGGGACTTAAAGAAGCAGTGAGAATGGAAAGTAGCTCCATGGACGAAGTCACGACGCTCATGAATGCTGAAAAGCTACTCCGTGAATACTGTCACAATTACCGAGGAATGTGACAAAAATGGTCACAAGCACCAGTGGCTGCACTCATGGATGGAAGAGGGAAATGAAGAGGTAATAGTAAATGAAGTCTACGAGCCTACCTAACACAATATCTAAGACTTCATACGTAATTGTAGAGCATAACCCTAGCGCTATCCTCTAAAACTGCATGAAGAGTTAAAAACACTAAAAACGTGATAAACATAAAAATAGACAATACATAATCCAAATTACAACAGTTTGGGTCCCAAGGGACGCCACCCCACTTTCTTCTATTCACCAAAGACAGCTTCAGGAACCCCTCGGGGCTTATTTAAAATTAGCATAGATAGATAGATTCATAACAATAAATGCACTGGGCATCGAAAAATCACTTGATTGGTTATCCATTTCATTTTCACGGTACTGGAGGAACACTGTTCAACAACCGATGTTCCAATATCGCTTACTTTTCGTTGATCCATTGTAGGTACAATCGCACTTGCGTGCCAATGCCTTATCGTACCTTTACAACTGCCGTAGTCTCTTATAACCCAGCAAACATAAATGTATCTATTCGATGTCTAAACGACTCTGTATAACCTCTCTTCCGACATCGAATACCAGTAACAAATTAGACATGGTGACATCAAGTAGACATCAATCCGATATCCGTTTGCACCGCTAAACCGCATCATATCAAGTATATTTGGCATCGTAGCGATACCGTTATAACAGCGTTGAATAGAAAGATAAATTACGACATCTAACATACATAGGGATTCTGCATCGAACAGACGCCTAAATATATATCTAATATGCTTCGAAACGATATCCACTTGCATCCATAAAATAAAGAAATTAAAATAGAAAACTCTTACTTCATTGAAATAACGTATTGTACGTTTAGATGCATATCAATTCGATTAATGTTACATAGTGTTATAAATAAATTAAATGGGAAGAAATGAAGTGATACGTCCAGGTATCGTTCGTGGGTCCCTCCGTCTTCGTGCCTGTACCTCTGTAGCTTTGCCACCATGGATGCACTTACCTAAAAAAAAATTTGATATTAAGCGACTCGGAGATACTTGAAG
>CANNZV010006958.1:0-13625 GCA_947561585.1 Caprella mutica | reverse complement strand
CATCCAACAGGTGCTGGATGGCCCGTTTCAGGACCCTTTGCCAGATGTCCCGACTGCGCATTGGGATAAAGTGGGCGCCTTGCGGGTATCCTATGTGTTGCCGTCCAACGACCTGACAGTTGTCGACGCGGGGATCATTCTGCCGGAACTGCCCGATGAACCGCATCGCCTGATTTGGGTTGATCTGGCTTGGCCGCCAGAACCGGCTGGATTGCCCGGGCAAGCGCCTCGTCAGGGGGCGTCGCGATAAAGTCAGGTAGCGCAGCATCAAACGCGCTGGGGTCCATTTGATGCGGCTTGTTCCACAGATACCGCATTTCCATTAGATGCCGCGCCATTTTCCACACTGGTGAGGCCAGCCTCAGGGGGAGCCAGTTCATGCGTTTGACGCGCACCGGTTTGCCAATCGCCAGCCCGGAAAGGGCGGCCATTTCGTTGCCTGTCAGTGTGTAGCCGGGAAAGGCGACGTCGAAGAACGCAGGCAGGTCTGCTCGCTTGTTGGCCAAGGCCACCGAGGCGCGGGCGACATCGGGCAGATACGCCCATGCGTGCGGCACATTTGGGTTGCCGGGATAGCGTAACACGCCCTTTGCCAGCGATGGGGCCATCATCAAATCAAACCAGTTGCCTGATGCCTGCGTGTCGAGAAAGTCACCGGCCCGCAGGATGATGGTCGGGACGCCCGATTGGCGAAAGGTTTCTTCCATGTCGATCCGAAGGCGCCCCATCGGATTGCGGGCCATATGCGGGGTGTCCGAGCCGAACAGGTCTGGCGCGTCTGTGCCATAGACATAGACATTGCCCGGAATCAGTACGGTTGCGCCTGACGCCTTGGCGGCAGCGATCACTTGTTCGGTTAGGCCCGGCAGGTCTTTGGCCCAATCTGTATAGGCCGGATTCCAGCCATGCACGATCACGTCCGCATCTTGGGCGGCTTCGATCAGATCGTCGTGCGCGCGGTCAAACAACTGCACGCGCCACCCTGCGTTCCAAAAGGCTTCGGCGGCGTTGCGGCCAAACCGGCCCCGGCCGCCAAGGATTAAAACTGATTGTGTCATGTCGCGTCTCCTGAATGTCTTGTCCTTAGAATTGCCTATTCACAGAATTTGGGGAATTGCCGAAATTTGCAGGACATGTATTCATACGTGAATGGATAAGCTTTCACGTCTAGACTGGTCACTGGTTCAGACTTTCCTGTCCGTTGCGGACACAGGATCGTTGTCGGAATCCGCGCGGCAACTTGGCATCAGTCAGCCCACAGCAGGCCGACAGGTCAAACAGGTCGAAGAGACGCTGGAGGTAACGCTGTTCCATCGGCAGGCGCGGGGGCTAAGCCTGACCGACACCGGGGCCGCGTTGCTGCCGCATGCCCGCGTCATGGCCGACAGCATGAATGCGCTCAGACTGGCGGCGGCAGGCCGGTCGGATCGTCTGTCAGGCCCTGTGCGCATCACGGCCAGCGTATTCACAGCGCAACACCACTTGCCCCCTATCATCGCCCGTCTGCGCCGCGAAGAACCCGAAATCACCATTGACCTTGTTCCGACAGACCGGTCCGAAAACCTGTTGTATCGCGAAGCGGACATTGCCGTGCGCATGTACCGGACAGAACAACTGGACATCGTGACCCGGCATCTGGGTGATCTGGAACTGGGGATTTTTGCGTCGCGCGACTATATTGAACGTGTCGGAATGCCGGTCACGTTTGACGACGTGTGGCGGCGGGATTTGGTGGGCTATGATCAATCGGATATGTTGGTCCGTGGGATGCGCAACTTTGGACTGGACGCCACGCGCGACTGGTTCGCCACACGTTGCGATCATCATCCGGTGTATTGGGAACTTGTGCGCGCGGGCTGCGGTATTGGCTTTGCTCAGGCCTGTATGGGTGAAACCGATCCCACCGTGGTGCGCCTGTTCCCTGATGTGCCTTTGCCGACCTTGCCGGTCTGGCTGGCTGCGCACGAAGCAATTCGCACAACACCCCGGATCAAACGGGTTTGGGATGCTTTGGCAGACGGGCTAAAAGCGCACCTTTCTTGACCATTCGCTGCCGCACGGGTAGGCGATGCCCAAGAATTTACCCGAAAGGACGCCTGCAATGACCAACCCTTCGCTTCTTATCCTGCCCGGTGACGGGATCGGCCCCGAAGTCATGACCGAAGTGCGCAAGATCATCGACTGGTTCGGTGCCAAACGCGATCTGGTTTTTGACGTGTCCGAAGACCTTGTCGGTGGCTGCGCCTATGACAAACACGGCACGCCGCTGCACGACGACACCATGGCCAAAGCACAAGAAGTGGACGCGGTTCTGCTGGGTGCTGTTGGCGGTCCCAAGTACGACACGCTTGATTTCAGTGTTAAACCGGAACGTGGCCTGCTGCGTCTGCGCAAAGAAATGGATCTGTTTGTCAACCTGCGTCCGGCGCAATGCTTTGACGCGCTGGCTGATTTTTCGTCGCTGAAAAAGGACGTGGTCGCCGGTCTGGACATCATGATCGTACGCGAACTGACCTCGGGCATCTACTTTGGTGAACCGCGTGGCATCATCGAAGAAGGCAATGAACGTGTGGGAATCAACACCCAGCGCTATACCGAATCGGAAATCGACCGTGTGGCGCGCAGTGCGTTTGAACTGGCCATGAAGCGCGACAAGAAGCTGTGCTCGATGGAAAAGGCCAACGTCATGGAATCGGGCGTTCTGTGGCGCGAGGTCGTGACAGAGGTCGGCAAGGACTATCCCGAAGTCGAACTTTCGCACATGTACGCAGACGCAGGCGCCATGCAGCTGTGCCGCTGGCCCAAACAGTTTGACGTGATCGTCACCGACAACCTGTTTGGTGACCTGCTGTCTGATGCCGCTGCCATGCTGACCGGTTCACTGGGCATGCTGCCGTCTGCAAGCCTTGGCGCGCCGATGGCCAATGGCCGCCCCAAAGCGCTGTACGAACCCGTTCACGGCTCGGCCCCGGATATCGCGGGTCAGGGCAAGGCGAACCCAATCGCCTGTGTACTGAGCTTTGCCATGGCGCTGCGCTACAGCTTTGATCAAGGCGACGAAGCCACCCGTCTTGAGCAAGCCATCGAACAGGTTCTAGCAGACGGCTTCCGCACCGCCGACCTGCTGGGCGAAGAAGGCAAGCAGCCTGTTTCGACTTCGGAAATGGGCGACGCCATCGTCGCGGCACTGGACGCCAGCCTGTAAGCGCTGCCTAGTAACACGTAGAACAAGGGAAACCGGGCCTTCTGACGAAGGTCCGGTTTCCCTTACTTGAGAGATCGATGCATCGGCGCCATTTATGAACGCAGTTCAAAAGTGGAGGTCAGCATGACCAGTCTTCGTTCTCTCCTGAAAACCTTGCCGATTATCAGCGCGCTTTTTGCGGTCAGCGCATGCGATGTTTCGTATCCAGTCACCGTCATCGGTGATCAGGGCGCCGTGTTCCGCGGAACGGCCTCGAACACGTTTCTCGAAGGTGGATCGTTCCACGCCACCAATGGCAAGGCAGTTTGTTATGGCAGGTACAAAGCCCATGCTGAAATCCAGACCGTCAGCTTTCCGGTGGACTGCAACAATGGTTTAACGGGAATTGGCACTGCGTTTTTTGAAACTCCGACAAAAGGGTCGGGATTTGTCACAATGAAGGACGGCAGCCGCTGGCAATTCCTGTTTGGCAAAGGAGCTTTGCGTCTGTGACATGATAAAACGGCCTTGCAGGGCTTGTTCCGTTTTTCAGCTTGTGGTTTTGCAGTTAGCGTACAAACCGAAAAGGGGCGCGCCATGCAAGGGGCCGTTTTTTGCATTGGTTGCCTTTGGGATCTACGCGACCCATGACGTGGTGATCAAATATCTGGGCACGCACTATGCGCCCTTTCAGACAATCTTTTTTGCTACGTTGATGTCATTCCCGTTGGTGGCGTTCATGTTGATGCGTGACAAAGCGCAGGCAAACCTGCGCCCGGTGCACCCGTGGTGGACCGCGACCCGCACGATCAGCGCCGTGATCAGCGGGTTCTGCGCCTTCTACGCTTTTTCGGTTCTGCCCTTGGCACAGACCTACGCAATCTTGTTTGCGGCGCCGTTGATCATCACGCTGCTGTCGATCCCGTTGTTGGGGGAACGCGTGGGCTGGCGGCGTGGCATTGCCGTAATTGTCGGTCTGTTGGGTGTGATGATTGTATTGCGGCCCGGTTCGGCGCCGCTGTCGCTTGGGCATCTCGCAGCACTGGGCTCTGCCGTGTTTGGCGCGATGGCGTCGATCATCGTCCGCAAGGTCGGCCGGGAAGAACGTACCGTTGTCCTGCTGTTGTATCCAATGGCCGCCAACTTTGTGATCATGGGAATCCTGATGATCCCGGTCTACAAACCCATGCCTTTGCTGGACCTTGGCGGTGTCATGTTGGTGTCGACCTTGGGCTTTATTGCGGGGCTTTCGTTGATCGCGGCTTACAAACGGGCCGAGGCGGCGATGGTCGCCCCGATGCAGTATTCCCAGATCATCTGGGCGACGGTGTATGGCTATTACCTGTTTGACGAAACTGTGGATACGCCCACGATTATCGGGGCGGGCGTGATCATCGCATCCGGCGTTTACATCGTGTCCCGCGAAAGCTTCAAAGGGGACGATTCCAACGCGCCAGTGTCGCGCACGCGGTCTCGGGCCTATCCCACATCCTTCCGAATTTCGCCGTTCTTGCGGTCCCGGAAACAGTCAAACTGACACTTGCCAAAGACGCGCGGCTTATATATGCCGCGCGTCACGGTCGGAGTGTAGCTCAGCCTGGTAGAGCACTGTCTTCGGGAGGCAGGGGCCGGAGGTTCGAATCCTCTCACTCCGACCAAATCACACCAAATATGATCGTTTTTTGCCATCCAATTGCATGCAATGCGTTTGGCAATGATGTGAAACCGCGCGGCGAAGGTGCGATGGGATCAGGGCCCGCATACACTACCGCATGAGTGTGAAAATCACTGCGCTGCCAGTCCTGCTTCACGGGCAACGGCCCAATCATGCAATGCTTGGTTCTGGTCAATCGATGCCCAATGCGCATTTGGCCGGATCCGCGCATGGGGAGGAGGCGTGTCGCATGGTGCATCTGCAGTGGTGTTGACCGTTCGGGACGACAGTTCGGCAAGAATTCCGCGTAGCAGTGCGCGCCAGTCATCAATCGCCGCGCACTTTAGCCCAAGGCTGAATACATAGCCCCCCTGTGGGTGCCGCATACGGAAATTGCAAACATAGGTGTCGTTAACCCAGCTCAGCGCGACGCCATGCCCGACTGGCGCACCATCCAAATCCAGAATGACATGGACATCTGACAGGTGTGTATATGGAACATCTTCCGGCGCGGGTCTCTCGACCAATCGGTTCTCAGCGGCACTTTGCGCCATCGTCGGATTGTTAAACAGATCTGCCTCACCGTGTATCCAAAGAAGCGCGCAGGGGCGTTGTCCGTCGCGTTCGCAGATCTCGAACGTCGGCAACGCATCAATTGACACGCGCCAAGATCCGATCTCGGAGTATGTGCCTTTGGCTTGGGAGAAGCGCGGTATGCTTGGGCTCAACCGTTGTCCGAGGGTCTTGGTTTCACGGCTGACAACCTCGGGCAATTGGAAACTGCCAACGAATATGGGTGCTTCGGGTGACGAACAAAGGCGGCCCAATGTGGTGTCCAGATTTCTGGTGTTTGGCATTTCAAGGGTCGTGCCGCAGGCCCAGATTGTCTGACTGGACTGCCCTTTGCAAACTTCGGTGCCTTGCCGGATCAAGCGACGATAAGCAGGTGCCTCTTTCAAATCCCTTATCGCGACACGGTTGTCTTCCAAACCTTGCAGGACTGCCCGTTTTTCAGCAGAGGCCTGATAAAACGAGAAAGCCGCCAAACACGACAGGCACAAAACACTGATCAGTACGAGTTGCTTCATGAGCTTTTTTTTGCTCGCAAAGAGTGTCGGAAATTTGGCTGTTTCGTGCCGAATAAGAATTGGCCAAGGCAAACACACCTCAAGCGCTCGAATGCTGGCAATCCAGTCACCTAGCCAGTTTTAAAGGGTCCTGCGCAGATCATGCTTCAATGTTGGAAGCATGTCGTTTTGTGCCGGTGTGGCCTCCCATACAGCCCGACAGATCGCGCGGGCCAGACACAGGCTGGCAGCGTGGCCGATGGCAGCCAGTTGCACGTCCGGCACTTCAAGCGGCCGTGCGCCCGTGGACAACGAAAACACAAGATCGCCGTCCATTGGGGTATGCGCGGGCTGAATGGCGCGGGCGATACCGTCATGCGCTGCAATGGCCATTCGGTGGCATTGCGCTTTGGTCAAAGCGGCGTCGGTGGCGACCACGGCGATGGTGGTGTTGCCCGCCTGTGCCATGGCGTCGGCCTTGCGGCTGGGCAATGGCGCGTGCCAACCACGTGACGGATCCGGTCCAAGGTCGCCAAACTCGTCCCTAAACTCTGCCGATGCTGCCCAGAAATGCGTGTCCGACGGCGTTGTGACCGACCCGACCGGGTTGGCGGCAACCAGTGCGCCAACCGTTGTACCATCCTCCAACACCACACTGGCAGACCCAAGCCCGCCCTTGTGCCGTGCGGTCGTCGCACCGGTCCCGGCGCCGACAGACCCAAGCGCAAAGCTCGCGCCCGCCGCCTGCAAGGCCGCGCGCCCCAACTTTGGATAGGGGTTGTCCTGCCACGCCTTTGCGCCGCCGTTCAGCAGATCAAACAGGATCGCCGCTGGCACCAACGGAACGCGGGCAGAAAACACTTCGAATCCGCGGCCGGTTTCGTGCAGCGCGTCCATCACCCCCTGCGCCGCCGCCAGCCCAAACGCGCTGCCGCCCGACAACACAAACGCATCTACGCCGGGCGCGGTTTTGTCAGGGGCCAGCAGATCGGTTTCGCGGGTGCCCGGCGCCCCGCCCTGCACAGCGCAGGATGCCACAAACGGCGCATCGCCAACCACCACCGTCGTCCCGCTTTTCAGTGCGTCGTCCTGCGCGTTGCCCACCCGCAGGCCAGCGACATCGGTGATCAGGTTGCGGGGTCCGGGGCGCATGGGGGTCTCCTGACTGGAAAGGCACGCCCAGTGTCGGCCTAATCCTTGCGCCCCACAAGCCCCGCCATGGCCGCCGCTGCAATCGCGGTGATCAGCCAGCCGGAAATCTGCAACGCCGGTTGCAGCCAAAACGCCAACAGGCCCCAGCCGCCGCGCGCAGGCGATGGCGCCCAAGCGGCCTCTTGCCCCAGCGCGTCCAAGGGGATGAACACGTCAAAGGAATACAGCGCGGCGCTGAACGTTGCATAATCCACCGCCTCATCGGCGCAGGCCAGCCAGTGGTGCAGCGGCGTGTCGACCGTGGCTGCGGCGCAGGTTTGTTCAAGCGCCGCGTGCCAGCCGTTTGACGCAAGGATCACATCGGAATTCGGCGCGAATTGCCCGGCGGCATAGGTCTGGGCAAACACCGCCCAACCCAAAACACATAGGCCAATCACCCACCCGAATGCGCGGCCGGGGCGGTGGCCATAGCCGACAACCCAGCGAAACAGCCAGTCAAGCGGCACCCGCATGTGCGCCATGATTGCCGCCCACCCGGCCTGCCACGTGCCGTCAACGCCTGCCGTTGCACGGTGTCGGCTGGCGCGCCAGACACGCTGGTCCCGCGCCTCAAGTACCCGTGCCGCGCCCTGCGTAACACCCTGCGCCCGCAACACCTGTGCCAGCTGGGTGTAGGGCTGAGGATCGCATTGGGGTTGATAGCTGCCGGGTATCCAAGGTGTCGGGAGGCGATAGCTGCGACTTTCGATCTCGACCTCTTCGCCGAAGGCAGGTTGGACGAAACGCTCTGCCTTCTGCGCCAGCCAGTCCAGCCGATCTCGAATACTCATGTCGCTGTCGATCCGATCATAGCGAAATCCAAACAGGCTCAGCGGTTCGGCCTTGGCATAGCTGTCCCGATCATCCCGCAACCGCCCGACCTGACAATCGGTCAGGTCCAGCGGACCCGACAGGGTGACATCACAATAGTCCAGCGTCGCCCCAATCCGCGCGCTTTCCAAATTCAACCCTTTTTCAAACTGGCCTTTAAGGCATTGCAGGTTTCCATCAATCTCCGCCCCTGCCAAATTGACCATCCCCGTTGCCGAAAAGCCATCCCGTAGAAACACATCCCGCGTCACCCGCATCGCATCGCCATTCAGCGCCACGCCGTTTGGCGTGTCGAACCGACCGCCTGCGCAGGCCAACTGCCCGCCAATTTGCGCTCCGATTAGGTACACGGTGCCAGAGGCATGGAATCCTTTGCTCAGAAACACATTCCGCGTTACCCGCATCGCATCGCCATTCAGCGCCACGCCGTTTGGCGTGTCAAACCGCCCGCCTATGCAGGCGAGCTGCCCGCCAATTTGCGCGCCGTTCAGGTTGACAGTTCCTGAGGCATGGAACCCGTCGCGCAGGAACACATCCTGTGTCACATGCATCGCATCGCCATTCAGCGCCACGCCGTTTGGCGTGTCGAACCGCCCGCCTGTGCAGGCAAGCTGCCCGCCGATTTGCGCGCCGGTTAGATCGACAGTGCCAGAGGTATGGAACCCTTCGCTCAAAAACACACTCTGTGTCACCCGCATCGCATTGCCATTCAGCGCCATGCCGTTTGGCGTGTCGAACCTCCCGCCATCGCAGGACAGTTGCCCGCCAATTTGCGCGCCGATCAGGTCAACAGTGCCAGAGGCCTGGAACCCATTGCGCAAATGCATATTGCGATCCGTGCGCAGCCCTTGCGCATCCAGCCCCGGCAGGGCGCATCCGGGCAGGTAGAGACCGCCGAGTTGGGCATCCATCAGCATTGGCGGCATGTCAAACCGGCAAGAATGCAGTCTCAGGTCACGGTGGGTTTGGATGGCCTCCAAATCCAGTTTCCCGGTGATCAGCGCACCGGCCACATCAACGGACCGAACCGGCAGGCGCAGGTCATCACAGCCGCCCAGCATCATGTGGCGGATCAGCGTGGCGCGGATGCGCGGGGCGGTGGCGTCATCGTCCGGGCACGTTCTGGAAAAGAACACAGTTCCCGATGGTGCGTCGCGGATGAACTTTTGTTCCGCGTCGTTGAACGGGGTGTCGCCCTCAATCTGCTCTAACGTGTTTTGCATCAATTACCCTCTCCCATTCAGATATGGGACAGGACGGCCCGCCTGTGAAGGGTCTGTGCCTTAAATGCACCGCCCGCCGTCCACCTCAAGGCACGCGCCCGTGATCAGCGTCGCCTCGTCCGAACACAGGAACAGCGCGGCGTTGGCCAAATCTTCGGGCGTGGAAAAGCGGCCCATGGGGATGGTCGCCAGAAACTTGGCGCGCATTTCTGGCGTGTCTTCGCCAAGAAAACTTTTGAGCAACGGCGTGTCCCCCGCCACCGGGTTCAGCGCGTTGACGCGGATGCCAAATGGCGCCAGCTCGACCGCCATTGCCTTGGTCGCGGTGTTCATCCACCCCTTGGACGCGTTGTACCAGTTCAACCGTGGGCGCGGCGACACGCCTGCCGTCGACGCAAGGTTCAGGATCGCCCCGGTGCCCCGTTCTTTCATATGCGGCACAAGTTTGCGCGCGCCCAGATAGACCGACTTGCAGTTTACCGCAAAGACGCGGTCAAAGTCGTCTTCGGCCACGTCTTCCATATAGGCGGGCAGGTGGGTCACACCGGCGTTGTTCACCAAGATGTCGACATGGCCCATGACATCAATCGCCCGCGCGATCATGGCGTCCATGCTGGCGCCGTCTGCCACATCCACATGATGCGCAACGCCGCCATATTCCTCGGCCACGCCGCGCGCGGCATCTTCGTTGATGTCTGCGACCATGACGCTGGCGCCTTCGGTCAGGAACGTGTGTGCAATTCCTGCGCCAAACCCCGATCCTGCACCGGTGACGATGGCTGTTTTGCCTTCAAGTCTCATGTGTGTACCTCTTGTATTATGAAATGATGGGGCCTTACCCGTGATAGGCGGCAACGGTCTTGAGGCTGGAAAAGCCGTACAGCGCCTCGAACCCCTTTTCCCGACCGTGGCCAGATTTTCCGATCCCGCCAAACGGCAATTCGACCCCGCCCCCGGCACCGTAATTGTTGATAAACACCTGACCCGAGCGCAGTTTGCGCGCCATCCGCATCTGCCGCACCCCATCGCGGGTCCAGATGCCCGCCACCAGCCCGAACTCTGTGCCATTGGCGATGCGCAGTGCCTCGTCTTCGGTTTCGAACGGGATCACGACCTGAACCGGACCGAAGATTTCGTTCTGAGCCAGAGGATGATCCGGCTGAACAGGGCCAAAAAGACAGGCAGGCACAAAATTGCCCGGCCCGTCGGGCGGGTCAACGCGCGCCAAAACCGGCAAGTCCGAGGCTTGGTTTAGAAACGCCATAACGCGCTCTTTTTGCGTAGGGTTGATCAGTGGGCCAATGTCAGGATCGTCCGTTGCAGGCCCGATTGTTTTGGCCCTGTATGCGGCGGCCATCCGTTCGGATACTTCTTGCATACGGGATGTGTGTACGAGGATACGGGACGACGCTGAACAGGTTTGCCCGGCGTTCTGCAAACCCGCATTTACCAAGAACGGCAGTGCCGCATCCAGATCTGCATCGTCAAAAACGATCTGCGGGCTTTTCCCGCCCAGTTCCAAGGTGACTGGCACAACGTTAGAGCCTGCCGCAATCTGTACCGCAGCGCCCGTGGCAACCGAGCCGGTAAAGCTGACATGTTGAATGCCTGGATGTGCGGCCAGTGCCGCGCCCGCTTCGGCCCCAAGACCCGGCACGACGTTCAGCGCGCCGTCAGGCAGTCCCGCCATTCGGGCAAGATGGGCAAACATCAAGGCGGTCAGACAGGCATCTTCGGCAGGCTTCAAAACGCAGGCGTTGCCCATGGCCAACGCGGCGCCAACTGACCGCCCGATGATTTGCATGGGATAGTTCCAAGGCACGATGTGACCTGTGACGCCATGCGGTTCGCGCATTGTGTACACAGTGTACCCATCTTGATACGGGATTGTCTGGCCGTGAACCTTGTCCGCTGCCCCGCCGTAAAACTCGCAATACCGGGCCAGCGCCAACGCATCCGCCCGTGCCTGTTTGATCGGCTTGCCAACGTCCAGTGCTTCGAGCTGGGTCAAAGGGTCGACGTGATCCAATACCAATAGCGAAAGCCGCAGAAGGATGCGCCCACGCTCGGCGGCTGTTAGTCGGCCCCACTCGCCTGCTAGAGCGTCGTTCGCTGCGGTCACAGCATCGTCGACGTCCTGCGGGCTTGCCCGGGCGATGCGGCCAAGCTGGGAATTGTCAGACGGATTGCTTAGCGGCAAGGTGGCCCGCGTCGAGCGCCACTCCCCTGCAATCAGGGTATGCGACGGGTCAAATGGCAGTTCGGGCAGCATGGAACCTCCTCCAAGTCTATGCGGTTGCATCACGTTAGGTGGGGCTTCCACACCCGTCCAGATGTTGCCTGTGCGATTCCCTGTGGTTCTGCGGCGCGGCAAGTGTTAGACACTCACGCAACATTCTTGCGCGAGGAGACCCGAAGATGAGCGCAACTGCCAAGAAGCGTGCCCCCATGCCCGACGATATCCGGGCGCGAAAAGGCGGCGAACCGTTGGTCAGCCTGACGGCGTACACCACGCCGATTGCCCAGATCATGGACAAGCATTGTGACTTTGTTCTGGTGGGCGACAGCGTGGGCATGGTGCTGCATGGCCTGCCGTCGACGCTGGGTGTCACGATGGAAATGATGATCCTGCACGGTCAGGCGGTCGCGCGTGGTCTGGAACAGGCAATGATGGTCATTGACTTGCCTTTCGGGTCCTACGAGGAAAGCAAAGAACAGGCGTTTCGCAACGCTGCCCGTCTGATGTCCGAAACCGGCGCTGGAGCGGTCAAGCTGGAAGGCGGCGTGGAAATGGCTGAAACCATTGCGTTTTTGGTCAAGCGCGGCATTCCTGTGATGGCCCATATCGGCCTGACACCGCAGTCGATCAATACACTGGGTGGCTACAAGGTGCAGGGCCGTGGTGACGCTGGCGATGCGTTGATGGCGGACGCCCGAGCGGTATCAGACGCGGGCGCGTTTGCGGTTGTGTTGGAGAAGGTGCCGGCGACGTTGTCAGACAAGGTGACGGCGGACATCCCGATCCCGACGATTGGCATCGGCGCTTCGGCTGGGTGCGACGGACAGATCCTTGTGGTTGATGACATGCTGGGCCTGTTCACCGCCTTCAAGGCGAAATTTGTCAAGCGTTACAGCAACTTGGGGGAGCAGGCCGAGGCCGCAGTGGCAGCTTATGCCGAAGAGGTCCGCGCCCGCAGTTTCCCGGCTGAAGAGCACATCTTTGCCGACGCCGCGCCGGGTTCCAAATCATGATTCCGCCAATTGTCCGCAAAAAAGATCAGCTTCGCCAGATGGTTAGCGGTTGGAAAGCCGCAGGCGAAGTAGTTGGTGTTGTGCCGACAATGGGGGCGCTGCATCAGGGGCACCTGAGCCTTGTTCGGGCTGCGAAAGAACAGTGCGATCGGGTGATCGTCACGATTTTCGTCAATCCCAAGCAGTTCAACAACCCAGAAGATCTTGAAAAATACCCCCGGACAGAAGAAGATGATGCAAGAAAGCTTGAGCCTTTTCAAATAGATATGGTCTATGTGCCCGATGTCGATCAGGTGTATCCCGACAGTTTTGCGACCACAGTGTCGGTCGCGGGGCTGACAGAAGTTCTGTGTGGTGCGCATCGGCCGGGGCATTTTGACGGCGTTGCGACGGTTGTGACCAAGCTGTTTACCCAAACGGCAGCGGACAAGGCGTTTTTCGGAGAGAAAGATTTTCAGCAATTACAGGTGGTTACGCGACTTGCGGCGGATTTGGATATTCCGGTTGAGGTTGTGGGTTGCCCAACCATCCGTGAGGAAGACGGGCTGGCAATGTCGTCGCGCAACTTGCTGATTTCAGATCGGGCACGGATCAAGGCACCTGCTTTGAATGAGGCGTTGGAAGAGATGGCCGAAGGGCTGCGTGAAGGCGGTAACGCTTTGGAATTAGGTGAAAAAGCGCGTGCCAAAATTCTGGCGGCGGGCTTTACCGAGGTCGAGTATATCGACCTGCGCGCGGTGGATGACCTAAGCCTTCTGGATACCCCGGAACGGCCCGCGCGGCTGTTGGCGGCGGCGTGGCTGGCGGGCGTTCGGCTGATTGATAACATTGGGGTTTAGGCACCGTCCCGCCTGTTAACCCTGCAAATGCCCCAAGATTTTGTGGCTCCGCCTGTGCAGGGCCGCATGTCATTTTACCAAATATTCATTCTTTCGCCGACCAGATTGCGCGGCGACTCAGCAGTTTTGTACGTTTTGTCCGCAGGTTTTGTTAAAACGTACAGACCTTTGCGCCCCCAAGGCGTGCCTAAAGATGACGTAACGGCAGAATTGGTTAACAAGGTCACTTTGGAGTGGAAAAATCCCAGCGCTGCGGCCCGACGCTGCGCGGTTTATTTTGCCAGCAGAAGCTTTTCCAACGTCCGCCCCATCACCTGAGCCGAGTCGATCATATCCGTCACGCTGATCCATTCATCGGGCTTATGCGCCAGATCCAGAATGCCC
>CANNZV010006957.1:0-13628 GCA_947561585.1 Caprella mutica | reverse complement strand
AATATAAGTCGAATTGATAAACTTACTCATTTGCCCTAATAATAGCCACACTCCCACTCCAATATGAATACTCATAGCTAACAAAGCAGCAATTTCACCACTCATTACGGCAGAAAAAGCAGAAGGTAAAATCATCGCATTCCAAGCTAGTGTAAAGAATAACATAAAATAGTTAGTAGACTGAGTCTTTCGCCACTTATAATCGATATTCAGTTCACTACGTAAGCGGAACATTTCGATGCCTTCTGGCTGAAAAATTTCTGCTCTACGGCCTCCTCTACTCATTTTTTTTTACCTTCTCTTCAAAAGGAAAAACATGGTGACAATCATGACACTTCGCAATGCCTTTGTCGATATTAATATCATCAGAAAAAATATCAGAATTACAATTCGGGCAATCCAACTGAGTACCTAAGGTGGGCATTTCTCTGAATAAATCTGGAAATTCTTTGTCTTCGTATTCTGTTATACGCTCGTAATCTTGTGGCATCTTTAATGATTTACGGTTTATCAATCAATTTAAGCAAATTGTCCCGCCATTCCTTGTTGCATTTTAAAAGCAGCGGCTCTAGATTTCTCTGCAAAGTCTTCTCCATCTCCTGCGAAGATAATACCTCTAGAAGAATTTATTAATAAACCACCCATATTATTTGCCCCGTAATTCATCACCCCTTGCAAATCTCCTCCTTGAGCACCGACTCCTGGAACTAGTAAAAAATTATCTGGTGCAATAGCTCTGATTTCTGTGAATTTTTCAGGATGTGTAGCACCGACAACGAACATCAAATTTTCGGAATTCCCCCAAGTCATTGCCTTTCGCATCACTTTTTCATAGAGTGGTTGCCCATCTTCTTGGATAGTAAATTGAAAATCATTACTCCCTTTATTAGATGTCAAGGCTAATAAAATCACCCATTTATCTTCAAATTCTAAAAACGGTTTGACAGAATCTTCGCCCATATACGGTGCGACAGTAACTGAATCAAAGTCCATCGTTTCAAAAAAAGCACGAGCGTATAAACTCGACGTATTTCCAATATCGCCCCGCTTGGCATCTGCAATGGTAAAGTGTTCTTTTGGAATATAATCTAAAGTTTTGGCTAAAGATTCCCAGCCTTTTGCCCCCAAAGCTTCATAGAAAGCAATATTAGGTTTATAAGCAACACAAAGGTCTTTGGTCGCGTCTATGATTTGTTTATTAAACTCAAATATGGGGTCTTTTTTGTCTAATAAATGCTTAGGAATCCGTTTGATATCTGCGTCTAAACCGACGCATAGGAAAGATTTTTTTAGCTGAATTTGTTGGTAGAGTTCGTTTCTAGTCATGTTAATTTAAAGTCCTTTTTTAGTGCTTTAATAAATGCTTCGTAGCTATATTCGCTGCCAGAATGGTTTTCTAAAAGTTTTTGGTGGTCCAATTCTTGAAAAACATCCGCAGCATGTGATTCATGATAAGTTTTCTTAGGATGAGCTGTTAGTTTTTGAAGTATACCTTTAGGGTCTTTTTGGAATTTAGGCTTTCCCTTAGGCTGGTAATTTATACTATAAATCTTATTAAAGGTAGCTATATCTGCTAGCATTAAAGCCTCTAATTCATAAATGATGAGGAATCGTACACATTTTTCAGAAACTCCATCTTCCACTTTTTTGAACCAACTATTTCGTATTTCTATTTTACTCGTCTCACTCGGGAGTCCATCTAAATCCCTTATTAAAATTAAATAATCTAATTTTTTGGTAATTATATCTGATTTTAAAGCGATAGTTAACTTTCTAATTCTTTCTAGTTGGCTGCCTTGAAATTTAGGTAGGATAGGTAGAAATACTGCTTCTTGTTTATCAAATACTCGACTCAATAAATTCCTCAATGGTTTTGAATCATTCTCATAGTTTTCTCCAACAATACCTATTCTTTTCATAATACCTCTTCTTCTTCGTCAAAAAAACTAGTCAAGGTCCAAAAATCGCTTAAAAAGAAGCTTTCTTCTTTCATGAATTTTACGGCATGATTCTGCTCTTCTTCTGATAAATGCCGCATTTTCGTGCCTAATTCATTATCATAACGAGTTAAAATTATTCGATCTAGTTCATTGTCTTCTAAAATGTCTAGCGTTTTAGGTGCATGGGTAGTTATAATGATTTGCTTATTTTCTGCTTGTTCTTTTAGAAAGTTAAGAATTTTTCGATATTGGTCGGGATGTACGCCTATTTCTGGTTCTTCGATGAAACAAAGGCCTTTGTTTAAAGTTACTTCAGAAATTATATAGAACAGTCTTTTAGTCCCATCTGATAACATGTTCCAATTAAGCCAAGTTCCATTAACTAAAAATTCAAAACCTAAGAAATTTAATTGATATATAGTTCCATTCTCTTTTATTGTTAAACCTTCTTCAACTCTTACATCTTCTATCGGAGAAAAATTTTTCAAGTTTCTAATTAAGCCAGTATCAACTTTAATTATCTCAAGTAATTTGTGTTTTTTTAATTGATTTGAATCAGAAAAGGGCTCTTTATAAAAATTAATCAACAGGAAGTTTAAAATAAATGTAATTGGCTTAATTAAACTATTTTTTGTTTTTAAATTATTTTTACTAATCGTTAAAGAGAGATGATTATCTAATCCTGATATTATATTTGGGATTGAAAAAGATATTTTTGAAATAGGATTTAAGTTACTTAATAATTTTTCTAATGGTTTTCCTCCATACACGTACCCCCTATCTTTAGAATAAGTCTCAATAGAGTAATCTGGAAGCACTCCGCCCTGTATATAAATTCTATCCTGAACTTCAATCAATTGTTCATTCATTCCAATATTAATACGTGTTCTGCCATTTGTTCCTATTTCCCATATATGTTCTACAGCGTTTTCTGTTACTATACTCAATTTACTAGAAAAATCATTTTTTGGAAGGTCTCGTATTGCCATTGTCCACAAAAACTCCAAAAAATTAGTCTTCCCACTCCCATTAGGCCCAATAATAATATTCAGCCCAGGATGCAGTTCCACTTCCGTATCAATGATAGATTTATAGCCTTTTAGGTGAGCATGGCTAATGTAGGCAGGATTAGTATGTTTATTTGTAGACACCTATTTAGATAAATATTAGAATTGATAAAAATTAAATCTATTACTAAATTTAGATTTTACATTTATTTTTTTGACTGTTAGATTTTACAATATACCTAACCCATTCATCGCCTGTACTCCTTTAATTTCAGGCACTTTCCCCTGCAAGGTTTGTTCCACTCCTGCACGCATCGTCATAGTAGACATAGAACAACTAGAACAATTACCCAACCAATTGATTTGCAAAATCAACTCGTCTGTAATATCTACAATTTCGATATTTCCACCATCAACTGCTAAGTGAGGACGAATGTCATCTAAAGCTTTATCTACTTTTTCGATTAATGCTTGTTTTTCTTCCCCTGACATATTATAATATATTAATTGATTGAATATTTTTTAGTGTTGCTGCGCAGTTCAAAAGTTACGCTACTTTTTAACTAGGATTTTACTTGTATAATCTTCGTTGGCTCTAACATTTCATTTCTAACAGCTATTTCTCGAATGGTATTTTCTGCTACTTTCACAAATGGTCCACTCAACAAAGTATCTTCTTGCAAAAGAGCTGGTTTGCCATTATCCCCTGCTTCTCTGATGCCTTGAACTAGTGGAATTTGCCCTAAAAGTACAGAGTTACTCATTTTCGCCAATTTCTTACCACCGCTTCACCAAAGATATGATATTTATTATTAGGAAGTTCTTTCGGTGTAAACCAAGACATATTTTCTACCACTCCTAAAATAGGCACATTTACAGATGGCAATTGGAACATGCTCATCGCTTTAATCGCATCGGCAACGGCTACCTCTTGAGGGGTCGTAACTATGACAGAACCGGTAACGGGAACCGTCTGCACAAGTGTCAATTGAATATCTCCTGTACCTGGAGGTAAATCTACAATTAAATAGTCGAGTGGCGGCCACATCGTATCATTAAAAAATTGCTTAATAATCCCTCCCAATCTTGGACCTCTCAAAACAACCGCTTGCTCTGGTTCAATGATAAACCCTAATGGACATCACAGGAATACCATATGCCTCTATTGGATAAATTTTTGGTTTACCATATACATCTTGTACTTTCGGACGCTGACCTTGCAAACCCAACATCGTAGGAATAGATGGACCATACAAATCTGCATCAATTAAGCCTACTTTGGCACCTAGTTTCTTTAACCCCAAAGCTAGATTTACAGAAACCGTAGATTTTCCGACACCACCTTTTCCAGAAGCTACTGCAATGATGTTTTTAACATGTGCAATAGGACTAGTGCTTTGTTGTGATTGTGCCGTGTTTGCCTTCATGTGGACATCCACATTTACACTTGGGTAAATATCCTGAATGACTCGCTGGCAAGCAAAATTTAAATCCGATTTATGTGGGCTATTTAAAGAAGGTAAGACTAGGGTGAAACTAACATTATTGTCCGTTACTTTCAAGTCTTGAATCAAGCGAGCTTGGATGATATCTTGTCCCGTATTGGGGTCCATTACTTTGCGTAAAGCTGCGACTAATTTATTATTATCTATTGTCAATTGAATGAATGCTAAATTAAAAATAAGAATCCTAAATACAAAGATATAAACAATTGAAAGGACAAGAGCGTTTATAACAATTTAGTTTGTTATAAAAACTACTAGCGAAACACTTTTTCCTCAAAATGCTTATTTTTGAATCTAAAAATGGATGTTACCTCAAGTTCATCGTCCATTATTTAAAATTCATACATTCAGAAATTATGCTAATTGCCATCGATATAGGAAATTCAAATGTTTCTTTAGCCATCAATAAACGTAAAAAATGGGTACATTTTTGGCGTTATCCGACTATCCGAAACGAATCTCCTTTTTTTCTATTCTATGAAGATTAGGAATGACTTATTGGAACATGATATTGATGTTCATAAAGTCAAAAAAGTAATCCTAAGTAGTGTAGTCCCATCCTTGACACCCGTCTTTCAAGAAATATTACCAGATATATTTCCTGCTCCTTTAATCGTAATGAATCCCACTATTTTTCCAAAAATCTCTTTAAAAATTGATAACCCTAATGAAATCGGGAATGACTTAGTAGCAAATGCTGTAGCTGCCAATACCATTTATAAAAAAGACTGTATTGTGGTAGATTTTGGTACCGCCTTGACTTTTACTACCGTATCTAAAAAAGGAGAAGTACTAGGTGTCGCAATAGCTCCCGGTCTAAAAACTGCTATCGCTGCCTTGTTTTCTAAAACTGCGCAATTGCCTGAAGTTCCTTTAGCATTACCCAAAACGCCTGTTGGTAAAAATACCATTCATGCCATTCAAAGTGGTATTTTAGTTGGATATGTCGGTTTGGTCAAACATATGTTGGCAGAAATCAGAAAAGAAGTTGGAGCACATTATATTGCTGTTGCGACTGGTGGACTTTCTTCCATTTTGCATCCGTTGAAAGAGGAGTTTGAGGATATTGATGTGGAGTTGACAATGAATGGGTTAAAAATTATCGCAGATGCAAATTGATTGAGTAGAAGAAATAGAAGATTCTAGCATTTTTAGGCAAATTATTTAGCGCATGTCTAATTCAAATAGCACCTTCCCTACTTGTTCTTTTATCAAAAAGTCCAACTTTAAAACTAGATTAATTGGTTGTTCTTTTTTATTTTTTTTAGAAAAATAAAAAGCACCTTCTTTTTTAGCATCCAATTCTGGGATAGCAATCTTACCAGCTACCTGCTTCTCTCTAATCTCTTTATCAATTGCCAATAATCGTTTTTGAGTTAAGCCTTTTTTTGCCAACAATTTCAACAATTTAGCTCGATAAATTCCCGTAATTTTAATATTAGCAAGGCCCTCATTCAAATCTTGTCCTACTAAAGGACAAATATTAGTAATCAAAAAATAAATAGTCGTCAATTTAGTGCTATCCAATAACCAGCCTAACCGCCAATTCTCCTTTAAGAGATAGGACAATTCAAAAGCAAAGGTAGGCAAGGCAATATTCAAATAATCAAGCTGTGCTTTTTCATCCACAAAATAACAACCATCGACTGCACTTTTTAATAGCAAATCTGCCCCACGATGTTGCAAGTGTCGGTCACGAACTCTCTCGACCTTAAAAACGGTGTTTTTAAATATAATGGGATAGTAAGTATCTAAATAAGTGCCCAATAGCTCTTCTTTAGATAAGTCTTGATAAAATTTCGATTTCATCAGATAAGGTATATATTAATTTTCTCTACGCTAAAGATACAGAAAATTTAAATCGCTAAAAGCCTATTAAATCAATAAATTCAACAAGTCATCTTAATATTTTTGAAAGTCTCCCTAAATTTCCTCATCTTAGTACTCATTCTTCCTGTTTATAATAATCATAACTACAACTAATGCAAAATATACATTTCGACGTCCTAATTATCGGTGCAGGTATTTCGGGAATAAGTGCTGCTTATTACCTTCAAAGAGATTGTCCTACGAAAAGTTACGCTATCTTAGAAGGGAGACCTACTTTAGGTGGAACTTGGGATTTATTTAAATATCCAGGTATTCGCTCTGATTCCGATATGTATACTTTAGGTTTTGCATTTAAACCATGGACCAATCCTAAAGCTATTGCTGATGGACCATCCATTATGAACTATTTGAATGAGACCGTAGATGAGTTCGATATTAGAAAAAATATTCGTTACAATCAGATGGTAGGTGATGCTTCGTGGTCTTCCGAAACTGCATTGTGGACAATTGAGGTTAACCAAAAAAACGGCGGCGAGTCGATTATTTACACCTGCAACTTCCTTTCCATGTGTTCTGGTTATTATAATTACGAAAAAGGATACACGCCAGATTTCTTAGGAACTGAAGATTTTCAAGGAAAAATCATACATCCTCAAAAATGGCCAGAGGATTTGAATTATGATAATCAAAAAATTGTGGTCATCGGAAGTGGCGCAACGGCAGTTACCCTAGTGCCAGAAATGGCAAAAAAAGCAAGCCATGTCACGATGCTACAACGGTCTCCAACCTTTGTCGTTTCTGCACCAGATGAAGATAGATTAGCAAAACTGACAAATAAAATTTTTCCTGCTAAAATGGCTTA
This sequence comes from Caprella mutica, assembly GCA_947561585.1. Taxonomy (NCBI): domain Eukaryota; kingdom Metazoa; phylum Arthropoda; class Malacostraca; order Amphipoda; family Caprellidae; genus Caprella; species Caprella mutica. Next base: position 6,484 of record CANNZV010006957.1, on the reverse strand, counting down.
TAACATGAACCGCTGGAGAAAAATAAGGATGCAAAGATTGAGTTTCGGGATTAGTAGAAAGTATCCTCAGTTTATGAAAAATCTATTAATCAAAGGCGTTAAAAAAGAATTAGGGGAAGATTTTGATGTAGACACCCACTTCACGCCAGCTTATAATCCATGGGACCAAAGAATTTGTTTAGTTCCTAATGGGGATTTATTTGAATCTATCACAGCTAAAAAATCTTCCGTTGTAACAGACCATATCGAAAAATTCACCCCCAAAAGGGATACTTTTAAAATCAGGAAAAGAGTTAGAAGCAGATATTATTGTGACTGCAACTGGTTTAAACCTTAAACTATTAGGTGGAATTAATTTTACGGTAGATGAGAAAGTAATAGACCTTTCTAAAACCATTTCCTATCGAGCGATGATGTTTAGTGATATTCCAAATTTAGCACTTGCCTTTGGATACACCAATGCATCATGGACATTAAAATGCGACCTTTCCAATCAATATGTCTGCCGTTTGATTAACCATATGGACGAACATGGATTCAAACAATGTACACCTCGCCAAAATGACCCAAATTTAGAATTAGAGGATTGGTTAGATTTTAGTTCTGGCTATATCCGTAGAGTTATTCATACTTTACCAAAACAGGGCACTAAAAAACCTTGGCGCTTAGACCAAAACTATTTGGTAGACAAAAAGATGATAGGTAATGGAAAATTAGAAGATGGGGTGTTAATATTTACAGCACCAAAGAAAAGGCAGGCTGATAAGGCAAAATTAGCAGTAAGTGACGAGGTAGAAATAAAGTGAGCCATAGTGCGCCGTTATTTTTTTTTCTAAGGATGCTTCAAAAACCGCATATAGCCGTGCTACATAAGGCTTTTTTAAGTATTCTTAGAAGGAAATAAGAACAAGTAATATGGTGCAATTTATTCCTGCGTCGTCACTAAGTACTTAGAAGTAGTATGTGCATCATCAGTTACAAGGTAGTTCAAAATTCGGACATTTTTTTTAAACCCTAATTCTGAAATTTAAGCACTAATAACAACTATTATTTAAAAAAAGTAAACCAATAAGAATCGTAATTGGATATAGAATAGGAAATTAATACATCCAAAAAAAGGATTAATTAATGGTGTGAGCAGCTTACTCATACCATTTTTTTTTCAAAATTTTATAAAAAAAGAAGCTGACATATATCAGAATAATCAACTATGAGCACTTAATATATTAAAAAAATAATTTTATTTTATATTCAGATTTTATTTTAAAAAATTTATTTTTTTCTTTTTTAAATGCATAAAATTGACATATTCTAAAACTTTAACATTTATTTAGCATTTTTTTTAGTGCTAAATAACTTCATTTCACATTATAAAAAATGATGATTTATATTGACAATCTGTTAATTACAAATAATAAATTTTGAAAATACAAAATAATAACCCGATTTGAGTAAAGTATAAGGTGATTTGCCCAAATTAGACAAATATAATTTTATACATATTTGTAAAAAATATTTATGACTTACAGTGTTTGACTTATATATTGAAAGGTCCTACCTTTGTGGTCCCATATTTAATGAATTCCAATCGCTAGAGAAAAATCTTTTAAAAAAATCCAAACGGATAAAAAAATAACTCCCAAATTAGAAAAGGAAAAAATACTAAGACATTAAATAATTTTTAAAAAATTGACCTGTTAATAAATAAAATAAAAAATTTGTTATTAGTGTTCAAATAATTAAATCTTATTTAATAGCAAGTGACGTAATCTATTTGTCAACAGAATTAAGACCATATTATCCCAAGGTCTTTCTGACAGTTGGCCTATTAATCATTATGTTTTAAAAGTATTTTTTAACACTTAAAGCAATGGTTTCAAGTGATTTATCATACAATATTTTCGCTGACTCTCAGCAGAATCAATCCCACATCGATTCTTAAATATTTAGATAAACAACTATAAACCAGCTAATTATTGAACAAACACTCTGTGAACTAACACGTCCAAAATTATTAAAATGAACAAACTACAAACATTGCTCCTATTGAGTATAGGTGCACTGTTGTCATTCACTACACTGACAGCAAACACTACTGACGCATTTGAATATGATTATGAAGCTGAAAAAGCATTCTACGCATCATACTCAGAATCAGAAATCAAGAAAAACGTGATGAATAGCAATCACGTATTAGCCAACCAATATGACGCTTCCGTTCAATATTTCGTAAAAGATAATTTATACTACGGTAGAAAAGGTTTTTCCAAAACTATTGGAAGAACAATGATGTACTTTCCAATTATCGAAAAGTACTTGAAGATGTACAACATGCCTGATGATTTGAAGCACGTTATTATCGTTGAATCTCATGCTAATCCACATGCAACTTCGCACTGTGGTGCAAAAGGCTTATGGCAAATGATGCCTGCAACAGCTAGACGATATGGCTTAGTGGTCAATTCATTACAAGATGACCGTAAAGACCCACGAAAAGCTACTGAAGCAGCAATTCAATACCTATCTTACTTATACAATTATTTAAATAAAGATTGGACGTTGGCAATTGCAGCTTATAACTGCGGAGAAGGTAGAGTGAGAAAAGCAATTCGTCAAGCAAACAGTTACGATTACAAAAAAATCAAACATTTGCTACCAAAGCAAACACAGAAATACATTCCAGCAATTTTAGCGGCAGGGTATTCGATTAATAATTATAGAAATTATGGCGTGCGTCCTCAAAACACACCCTATACCTTAAGATTTACGAATACGGTAAAAGTGTTTGATAAGTTGACTTTTGCAGAAATATCGTCAATTACTAATACACCAATTAAAATCGTTCAAGACTTAAACCCTTCTTATTCAAGAGGTTATGTACCTGCGAATCAAAAAGGAAACTACGTAATACTTCCTTCTATAACTAGCAATCAATTAAAAAGCTACCTAAGAAGGTCTAACCGCTATGCTGTAGAAATGCGGTTCTAAAAGTAAAAACCAGTAAAATATAACCGATTACCAATTTTTTCCAAATTAGTCTACTGAAAAAGACTTCGGTCTTAATTAAACCAATTTTTATTTAATCTCATGTGCGAAAAAGGGTAGCTCGATTTAGTTCGAGCTACCCTTCTTTAATTTACTTCATTTTTATTAGATACTGCTACTATGCCAACTCCTTCCCCACTCGCTCCAACAAAGTCTTCGTAGCTCGAATACCATCTGACTCACTCAAATTTTGACCTTCATACTCAATATCTATATAGCCAGTATAGCCCGCATCTTTTACGATTTTCAACATTTTCATATAATCTGTACTCGTTTCATTACCCGCTGCATCAAAGTCATGGGTTTTCGCACTTATGCCTTTTGCATAAGGCATTAACTCAGCAGTGCCTTTATAGCGGTCATATTCTTCTTCACATACTGCATAATTTCCTTCTTGTCTTTTGATACAGAAATTACCAAAGTCTGGCAAAGTGCCGCAGAAGGGACTATTCACTCCTTGCATGACGGATGCTAACCACTCGCCATTAGAAGAATAGCCACCATGATTTTCAACAATTATATTGATACCATTCGATTTGCCAAATTCTGTCAAGGCTCCTAAACCTTCAATCGCTGCTGCCTTTACTTCCTCAGCAGTACCACTTCCTGCTGCATTCACTCGAATCGAATGGCAGCCCAAAAACTTAGCGGCGTCTACCCATTGATAATGGTTTTCTATAGCAGCCTTACGCTTTGCTGTATCTAAGTCTCCCAAATCACCTAATGCATCACACATAATCAGCACAGGCTGAACACCTTCGCCATCACATCTACCTTTTAGGTCTTTCAAGTAATCCATATTTTTTGCCTTATTAAAATAAAAGGTATTGACAAATTCTACTGCATCTATACCATACTCTTTTTTGGCAATTGCTGGAAAATCAATCGGTTTTAATTTCCCTTGTAAAACAGAATCAGGGTCCGTTTGCAAAGCTCTTCCAAAAGCATTAAAATCGCCACTTTTCAAGGCATCTCCAAAAAAAGAACGATGCAATGACCATTGTGCCAAAGAAATCTTAAAAAAGGGTTCTTTAGCAATCGCTACAGATTCCGCTGCTTTTTTTGCAGCTTGTGTGCCATCGCCTGCACACGAAAAGGTCGTTGCTGAAAACCCAAAAAGGCCAGCAGTAGCAAGCCCGGTGCCTAATTGTTTTATTGTTTTTCTTCTACTAGTATCCATCGTGTAGTTATTTATTTAATAGTAAGATAAAAATAGAGACCATTATATGGAGAAGGAAATATTGGGCTTTTTAATCATTAACATGCAATTTTACCAATTTCAAGTCTCCAATTGCTAATCTCTGTTCCCGATTCTAAATAATTAGTAAATGTAACTATGGAAAGCCTAAATTCCAAAATAAAGGAGTAGCTTCGGTTGCTATCACCAATAATTCAGTCTAATCAGTGGGTTCCAGTTACGCTCTGTTGCCAATAAATTCAATCGTCTTGGGGCATTTAGCGTAGATAGACCCGCACCATTTTTAAAAGAAACCCCTTCAAGAGTTAATAATCTTTTGGAAGCTATTTTTCTTAAAACGGAAGTAGCATTATTTTCTAAATAGACTTCATATAAGTCTGCTAACATGGCACCGTTTCCATTTTGGTAAAAGCCTGTTAAAAATAAATTATCGGCCTCATCCTTGATGAAATTAAGACTTTGATAACTCCCCCAACTGGAGCTGCTCCAATCAGTAGTATGCTTATGCTCGACCCGCCAAGTTTTAATTAATTTGAACTCCAATGCTAAAGGAGTAATCAATGAAATATCTGCCGTATAAAAATCAATCCTATCTGAATCCCATCCGCCTACCGCCAATATCATCTTATCTCCAAGATTAATCAAACCGATAGCTCCAGCAGTATCTTCTTGCCGATTAATTTTAAAGCCCAAAGGTTTTGGTTGTGCAGGATTGGTCAAGTCATAAAATACAATGCTAGATTTTATAGTATCTGGTCCACCTTCAGTTCCAATAGCTAAAAGGTTGTTAGCCAATTGAAATCCGCTTGCATGATTATGTCGCATGGAGGGAAAGTCATCATTGATATAAACCATGTTGGTAATAATTCCTCGTTTCTTGACTCGCGTAATACCTTTCATTCTTGCCACAAAAAAATAGGCTTTATCAACAGAACTTCCAGAAATCACTAAATGCTGTCTATCCAATTGCTGAATCCCTTGAATATGCCCACCTTCGGGAGCGATAAAAGTATCCTTTTGAATTCTAAAAACTACAGGATTTTGAGCTATAGCTTGAAAAGATTTAGCTATATTGGAGGTAGGCTCTTTTTCAGACAATGTGAAAACATTTGGAGATTTGCAACTAAAGTTGGTAAGTAGTAATAATAACAGAAATGAAGGTAAAATAATTTTCATTAAGCATTTCATTTTGAGATTCGGACTTATTCATAAATTGCCCTCTAAATTTAATTATTTAGCCCCTTTTATTCAGCAACAATACAGCAGTTCATCTATTCTTAAACTGCTTTAGCAAAAGCTGTCAAATCACCTATGAGCAGCGACTCTTACAGCTCAACCAGAAGCAATGATTCCATTAAGTGATACGGATAATTATTCAATTGGGTCTATTTTTGAGCAAAATGCAATTCTTTAGAAATCAGAAAAATACCCTCATTTTGAATACAATGCCTTGGTCAATTGCTATACCAAAAATAAATAAAAAGCAGGAAATACAACTTCAGCAGGTCTTTGAGAATTGACCTATTTGACTTTCATGATTTCACAAAGAAGATAAAAGTAGCATTACTTTCTTATGCCGCACCAATTTTTATTAGATTTGTATCTGATTTCGAAAAGACCGCTAGGCATAAAATCAAAAAATCGGTGTTAAAAAAAAGAAGGCTATAGCATTCATTCTAAAAAATACACCTATCTATACATCTTATTGACTCAAGCGGTACTTATACCATTCTATCTATAGAAATTGCTAACCAAATAGAGGCAGACGCTATTTCTTTTTAGCGACTCTACTGAAATTTACAATCATGAAAAAATCAATTTTACAATTTTTATTCGCAGCTTTTACTTTTGCTACAATGATAACTGCTTGCAAATCTGAAAAAGCAGAATCGACAACCGCTGAAATGGAAGCAGATATAGAGGAAGAAGAAATAGATGAACAATATTTGTTTGCAAGTAACTTGTATAAAGAGAACTGCTCATCCTGTCATGAAGGTAGCGTTACTAAATTTATAGACAGAGATTGGCTACATGGCAATTCGTGGAATGAAGTAAATCGTTCGCTCCGATATGGACACACTTTTATGGAGGATGTAAATTTTGTCAAGACTTGGCCAGATTCTTCTTTTAATAAATTAACAGACTATATGTTGGTTAGTTTAGAACAAAGAACGATTGAATCTTTTCCAGAAGACAAACCTAATTATGGGCAAACTATCCAATCAGAAGAACTTTCTTATA
>CANNZV010006956.1:0-13632 GCA_947561585.1 Caprella mutica | reverse complement strand
TGTCTGCCTGTCCGAAAATCCGGCTGTCCGCTTGTGCCAGAATATCTGCCGGCGTGTGGTAGGCCGCCCGCCCGATCATCGCCCCGTCCAACCCGCGATCTATGTGTTCCTTCGCCTGTTCCAGCGTCATCAAACCGCCATTCAGGATGATTTCCAGCTCTGCAAACTGCGCCTTCATCTGATGCACAAGCGCATAGTTCAAAGGTGGTATATCTCTGTTTTCCTTCGGGCTTAACCCATCGAGCCAAGCCATACGTGCATGAATTGTGAAAGACCGGATTCCCCGCGCCGCCACCGTTTCAATGAAATATGGTAAAATCTCCTGCGGGATTTGCCGATCCACCCCGATCCGGCATTTCACGGTAACTTCCGCCGTCGCCGATGCCTCTTTCATCGCTTGCAAACAATCCGCAACCAGTTCCGGCTCCTGCATCAAACACGCCCCGAAACGCCCGGATTGCACCCGGTCAGAGGGACAGCCCACATTCAGGTTCACTTCGTCATACCCAAATTCGTTGCCAATTTCCGTGGCCTTGGCCAGTTGCCCGGGATCTGATCCGCCCAGTTGCAAAGCCACCGGATGCTCTGCCGCATCAAACCCCAACAGCCGCTCCTGATCCCCGTTGATGACAGCTGGTGCTGTAACCATCTCCGTGTACAAAAGCGTGTGTTTTGACAGCAACCGGTGCAGATACCGGCAATGCCGGTCTGTCCAGTCCATCATCGGGGCCACAGAAAGCCGTCTGTCAATGGGGTGCGTCATAGCCGCCTTTTGGGCACGGATGATGCAAAGCACAAGTTGCTCAGCCATTCTTGCGCGCCTTACGCGCCATCTGGCGTTCCCGAAACCAGATGAACAACCCCGCTGAAATGACCACAGCCGCGCCTGCCAGGGTCCAGACATCCGGCACATTGTCAAAAACAAGATAGCTGCAGACCGAAAGGTAAACCATCACCGAATATCCGAAAGGCGATAACCGCGCAGCTTCGGCAAAGCCATAAGCCCGGGTCAACAACTCATGGCCAACAAATCCCAAAACCCCCAAGCCAAGCAGCAACCCCCAATCCAACATGTTATCCGGGCTGACCCAATGGGTTAGCGCAAAAGGTGCCAAAGCCACAGTGCCAACCAAACCGGAGTAAAACTGCATGGTGTCTGTCGCCACCGTGCCGGACAAAACCCGCGTCACCACCTGATAAAACGCAAAACTTGTTGCACTGGCCAGCGACAGGAAAACCGCCCAATGAAAGCTGGCATCAAACGGGCGCACCGCAATCAACACCCCAAGAAACCCCACAACAATCGCCGCCCACCGCAAGGCGCCGACCCGCTCGCCCAACAAAGGCCATGACACCGCGCAAACGATCAGAGGCGCCATAAACAAAATGGTCGACGTCAGGGTCAGCGGAATATAGCGGATCGCCAGAAAGTTAAAAACCGTCGCTCCAAGCAGAAACGCTCCGCGCAGCACCGTAAGCCAAACCCGTTGGGTCGCAAAACTTCCGCGACCCTGACCCCGGCTGATGACCACGGCGCTTGAAATAACAAAATGCCCCGCAAACCGCATGAACGCCACCTGCAAAGTGGGAATGCCGGCAAGCCCGACCCATTTCGCGCTGGTATCCAGCAGAGAGAACAGCAAATACGCAATTAAAACCAGCGCTATACCAAACATTACACGGTCTTGCCGCGCCGTTGGCGCAATGCCGCGAGGGGGCACGCCCTAGCCTTTGCGCGTGGTGTAATAATCCACGATCTGGCTGACCATATCATCGCCCTGCCCGGCCTCGGTCGCCGCTCCCAGTGCCTTGAAAGCCCCGTCAGACATCAACGTGTCATAGCCTGCATCCTGCGCCATTTGCCGGTAATAGCCCACATCCTTTAACGCGTTGCGAATGGAAAACTCCAGTTTGGTGGCGTCTTTGTCCACCGCATAAGCCGTTACAAAATCCATCATACCGGAATGCAAAGGCCCGGCTGAAACCACGTCGTAAACCGTCTTGCGATCAACTCCGGCCGCATCGGCCATCGCCATCGCTTCGGCCCATGCATTGGCCACAGTCATGCCGAAAAAGTTATTGATCAGCTTGACAGTATGCCCCGAACCAATCGCCCCGAGGTGAAAAACATTTTCGCCCAGAACTTCCAGAACAGGCTTCACCTTGGCAAAGGCTGCCCCGTCGCCAGCAGCCATGATATTGAGCAAACCATCTTTGGCATGGGCCGGTGTGCGCCCCAAAGGCGCGTCCAGATATTGCCCGCCCGCTGCCGCCACCGCAACCGCAAGCGTCTTGCTGGACGCCGGAAGCGAGGTGCCAAAATCAATGACAACAGCGCCCGGTTTCAGACCAGCAATCACCCCGTCCTCCCCGTTCATGCGCGATTCCACGTGCTCGGACGTGCCCATACACAGCATCACAATATCTGATGCTGCCGCAACCTCGCGCGCAGTTTTCGCTTCAACCGCGCCCCGCGCAATTGCCGCCTCGATATTGCCGCGCGAACGGTTCCCCAAAACGGTGAGCGGATATCCCGCCTTTTGCAAACATTCCACCATGGCAGAGCCCATAAGCCCTAACCCGATAAATCCGATATTTTCCACGTTTCCGATCCTAACTTATTGCTACCAAAACCGCACCTGACGGGATCAGGCCAATCCCGGCCCAACCCAGTGCGGATAATTTCTCATCCAACAAAACCGCGCCCAAAAGCGCCACAAACACAACCGACAACTTGTCCACGGGTGCCACTTGCGAGACCTGCCCGTATTTCATCGCCTGAAAATAACAGACCCACGATGCCCCTGTCGCCGCCCCGCTTAAAACCAGCCAGATCTCCGCGTTTCCGGGAATATGTGCCAGCCCGTCTAACTTGCCAGCCACCGCCAGCCCGAAAGCCAACAAGCCGACAATAACAATGGTACGCACCAAAGTTGCCACGTCCGGGTCTAGTGTCGAAACCCCCAGCTTGGCGAGTATCGCCGTAAGGGCTGCAAAAATCGCCGACAACATAGCCCAAAACATCCAGCTTGTGGTCAAAGCATCCATCGTCAGCCCTATCCGATCACATCAAAGGCACGTTTTTTCAGGCCTTTCTGGATTTCGTAGATAGAAATCGGCACATCCGGCTGTGGTTGCGGAATGCGCACAGGAATATCTTTCAGGCGCGGATTGAGCGTGGTTTCTCCACATAACATCCGCGTGTCGTAATCCGCTATCCCGTCCCATTTGGTCATTGACCCCATAATCGGAAACGCATCCGCCGCCATCATCTCGTAAAACAAAATCCGCCGCGCCCTGTCAGATGTATTCAGCGCCGAGCCGTGCACAATGCGCCCGTGATGGATTGAAATTGATCCCGCCGGCCCGGTCAGTTGCACCGCATCCTCCGGGTTCAGCCCGTTTTCCTGTGGCAACATCGCACCTGCAAAAACCCCGTCCACATGATGATCGTAAACCGGCCCCTTGTGCGACCCGGGATAGACCATCAATGGCCCGTTCTCGCGCGCCATATCATCAATAATCACCCCGATTGCCAGAATATCGTCATTGGTGTGCGGGTAAAATGCGTAGTCCTGATGCCACTCGACCGCTGCGCCATATCCAGCGGATTTCATATTCAACTTGCTGGTATGAAGGCGCAAATCCGGCCCGATCAGATCCCGTGCCGGTGCAAGGATCAGATCGGAAAACATCAATTCACGAAACGTTTGCGAAATCATATGCGGCAGCTTTATCCGGCGCAGGCGCGGTGCATCCGGCCTATGGCTGTCTTCCAGATCCAACCTGTCGTTGCTTGCAGTCAGGGGGGCTGCTTCTGCTTCAAACTGCGCAATCTCGTCGCGGATACGTTTCAACCAGCTTTCCGGAATCCGGTTCTCCAAAACCAGATAGCCGTGGCTTTCATAAGCGTCTTTTTGTGCTGCGCTCAAACATTCCATCACATAACCGCTCCTATCTGCCATGGCACAAACTCGTGATCCCCCAGGCCTTGCGCTTCCGATTTTGTCTGCTCGCCGCTGGCCACCCGCAACAGCATTTCGTAAATCTCGCGGCCCTTTTCTTCCAACGTGACCCCGCGATCCAACATATCTCCGGCGTTTACGTCCATATCCTCAACCATCCGCTCATACATCTGGCTGTTGGTTGAAACCTTGATCGTCGGCGCAGGCTTGGAGCCAAACGCAGAGCCGCGCCCGGTCGTAAACACCACAAGATTACAGCCGCCCGCAATCTGGCCGGTCACGCTTGCAGGATCGTATCCGGGGCTATCCATAAAGGTGAAGCCTTTGGCGCGAACCTCCTCGGCATATTTGTATACGCCCGTCAGGGGCGTCGTACCGCCCTTGGCTGCGGCCCCCAATGATTTTTCCAAAATCGTGGTTAACCCGCCTTTTTTGTTCCCCGGACTGGGGTTGTTATCCATCGAGCCCCTGTTTCGTGCGGTGTAATCTTCCCACCAGTCAATCAACCCGATCAACCGCTCCCCCGTGGCTTGGTCCACTGCCCGCGCGGTCAACAAATGTTCCGCGCCATAAATCTCCGGCGTTTCCGCCAACACACCGGTTCCGCCCTGCGCCGCCAAAAGATCACAGGCATAGCCCAACGCCGGATTGGCCGTGATCCCGCTCCATGCATCCGAGCCGCCACATTGCAACGCCACTGTCAAAGCTGATGCCGGGCACGGTACCCGCTTTGCTTCATTCGCAATCGGCAACATGGCGCGAACCTTCTCCACCCCCAGTTCAACCGTGCGCCGCAAACCCGCCACATCCTGAATATTCATCGTCTGGAACATCGGCCCCTGTTTCAGCCCGTATGCCTCCAGCAACCAGTCGATCTGGTTCATTTCACAGCCCAGCCCGACCATCAACACACCCGCGTTGTTGGGATGTTTGGCATAGCCCCACATCACCCGCTGCAGCGCCTCGAACCCGTCGCCATCGCCCGCCATGCCACATCCCGTGCCATGCACAAACGCCACCACACCATCCACATTGGGATATGCAGCCAGTTCCTCTGGCCCAAACGCATCCGCAATCCGCCGCGCCGCTGTTGCAGAACAATTAACAGAAGTCACAATCGCGATGTAATTGCGGGTCCCGACTTTGCCGTTTTCCCTTGGGAACCCCATAAAAGTGTCCGGCGTCTCCACCTGCGCAACAGGGCGCAAATTGGTTGAGAATTCATGGGCAAACTCGGTGTTGCGAAACGCCACATTTTCCGTATGCACATGTGATCCCGCCGCAATATCGCAAGAGGCATAGCCGATAACCTGTGCATATTTGCGAACCACATCGCCTTGCGCAATGTCCACCACAGCGACCTTATGGCCGCGGGGCACCAAAGACAGGGTTTTCACTTCCTCGACAGCCTCCCCGGCCTGAAAATTCCGGGTCACCGTTACAACGTTATCAGACGGGTCAAGGCGTACAAAATCGGTCATGGTCTCACGCGCAATAAGGGCCGGTATTATCCCAGCGATGAATTGGTATATGCTGTTTTGTGCTCAGCCGTGCCCGCGCCTCTTCCCAAAGGTCGCGCCACGCGCGCCAATCCGTCAGCACAGATGCCGGATCAGCCGCACTTCGGGCCACAAATTCGGGAAAATGCGCACGCCCCGTCGCTTGGCCGGTTTTGTTAAACCGGATATCAAAAGACCAGCGAAACCCTTTGGTTGTGTTAACCAAGGAAGAATGCGGCGTCAGCGGATCAAAAATGACCACCCCGCCACTCTTGACCGGCAAGGGCCGCGCCTTTTCATAGTCCAGAAATTCATCCGCAATCGCCACCTGCGTTTTAAGGCAATGGGGCTTTAACGCTGGGTCGGCATCCTGCGGAATAACCTGCAAACAGCCGTTTTCAACCGTCGCATCCGTCACCGCGATCCAGACTGTAATCATCTCTGTCTGATCCGCTTCATCATGGGTCACACCGCGATCCTGATGCCAGTCCGTTGCAGTAATATGGGCGCGGATTTCATCCCCGCGCAAATCCGTGTTCGGCGGTTTTATCCGCACATGCTGGATCGGGTTTGATGTAATCTCCGGCCCGATCAGATCCTGTACAAGATCCAGCAATCGCGGGTTGGTGATCATGTCAAATACCGCGGGCCCGAAATGCATAGGCGTATCCGGTGTTATTGCCTCCCCGGGCAACGAAATATCCATCGGCTGGAACCAGTCCAGCCCCGCCCGATACGCCGCCAGCAATTTATCGTTAAACGACGCTTTCGCGGGCATGTCTGCCAACATGCCATCCGCAACCCAATCGGCAATCAACCCGTCGAGCAAAGCACCATATTCCGCCCGCACCGGATCCAGCACTGATGCCTGATCCAACACATTCTCCACAACCAAAAACCCGTCTCGTCGAAAAGACCCTATCTGCTCCTGGCTTAGCATGTGGCCTTCTCCCCTACAGCAGAATCTCGATGATTGATGGCCAGATCAACAACACCGAAAGCGCCAGAATCTGGATCGCGATAAAGGGCAGAAACCCTTTAAAAATGTCAGTCAAAGAGATGTGCGGCGGTGCCACGGATTTGAGGTAGAACGCAGCCGGCCCGAACGGAGGCGACAGAAAACTGACCTGCATGTTCATACAGAACAAAACCCCGAACCAGATCGAAACATTGCGCGGATTCAACTCTCCGATCAAGCCGATGTCTTCGATAGGCAGCCGCAGAACAATCGGCAAAAACACCGGAATGATCAGCAGCACAATCCCGACCCAATCCATAAACGCGCCCATAAACAACAAGATGAGCATCATGGACAACAAGATCAGCATCGACGGCATGTCAGAGCCGACAATCAGGTCTGCCACAAACCGCGGCCCGCCTGCGATGGTGTAAGCCCCCGCCAGCGTTGCCGCACCAATTGTGACCCAAATAATTGTGCCGGTGGATTTCAGCGTCCGCATCAGGCTGTCCCAAACAAGGCTGAATGAAGCTTCACCGCGGAAAATCGCCATCACCAGAACCGCAACAGCCCCCATGCCGGCCGCTTCGGTGATCCCCGTAATGCCCCCATAGATCGAGCCAAGTACAACCCCGATCACAATGATCGGCGCAACCAGCCCCTTGCCCATGCTCCAGGCCAGCGCAGTGCGCGCGCGCCCGAAAACGAAAAAGATAAGCCCCAGTGCGATGACAACCAATATCGCAAAAACAATCACATGGCTCGGCGTTCCCAAAACGATCGGGTCAACCCCGTCTCCCAGATCGGCATTTTGCCCTGTCACCGTGAAAAACAGCGCCCGCAGGAAGAAGACAGCCGAAAACCCGGCGGTCAACACCGTCAGGAAAGCAACAAACAGCCCAAGCTTCTCCATGCCTATCGGCTCACCGGGAACCGGATCAGGCAACGGCGCATCTTGTGGGCGCAGCTGTGTTCTTATGATGATGTAAATAATAAACATCGACGCCAGCATGAAACCGGGAATGAATGACGCGGTAAACAGAGCCTTGATCGAGGTCTCTGTGATCAGCCCATAGATGATCAGAACAATAGACGGCGGGATCATTGTCCCCAGCGAGCCGGAGGCACAAATCGTCCCGATTGCGAGGTTCTGGTTATATCCCAAGCGCAACATCTGGGGCAGCGCGATCAGCCCGAGAAGCACCACCTCGCCCCCGATAATGCCTGACATCGCTGCCATGATAACAGCCATAATAGACGTCACAATCGCAATCCCGCCCCGTGTCCGGTTCAACCAGACATTCAACGAAGAATACATATCTTTCGCCACGCCCGAACGCTCCAGCAGGGATGCCATGAAGATAAACAGCGGAATCGAAATCAGCACATAGTCCGTTAAAAGCCCATAGACTTTCTGCGCCAGAATATTCAGCGGCCCCGATCCCGGTCGCCCTGTTAACATCCCATCTCCGAAACTGAACGGATTAAACAGTAAAGAAGGTTCGAATTTCATAACCAGAACCAGAACGGCCAGAATAGCCGAGGCCAAACCAAGCGGCATCCCGATGGCAAGCAACACAATAAGCCCCAGCATCAGGACGAGAGAAATTGTTCCGATATCCATTATTCTGATCCTATGTTGCGCTTGAGCATTTCCAGCTCTTCTTGATCAATGTCATCTGCAGCCGTGTGCACAACGGCTTCGGCGTTCCAATCAGAGATAAGGTTAATGATCGCTTGAATTGCGACCAAACTCACAACAATCAAAACCGCCGGTTTTATCGTGGCCGGGATCGGCGGATCAAACGCCGTACCAAATGTCTCCCACCGGTAGAATTTGTCAAACGCTTCGCCATAGCCCCCATAGACCAGAAAAAACGCGAACATCACGATCAAAAGCGTCGAGACACAATCGCAGACCCGCTGCAACCAGCGTGGAAACATATCATAAATCAGATAGATACGGATGTGGCTTCGCTGCTGCATGGCGTATAGACCCGCGCACAAAAACACAAAACCCGCCAACCACAAAGACAACTCATTTGCCCAAAGGGTCGGTGCTTCAAAAACATACCGCAACACCACTTCGTAAATCATAACCGAAGTCAGACATACGATCAGCATCATCGTCACACGCCCGATAAACACGGATAGCCGGTCCAAAGGCCCCCAGCTTTCAAACTCCATCGGAGCGCGTTTAACAGTGCGAACACCTACAATGAGGAAAATTGGCAATCCGATCAACGCCGCCCAGTCAAAAATATCCGAATAGCCACCAAACAGTCCGGGCATATTCGGAGACACATCAATCCGGCCAAACAAGGCGCTCAGTTTATCAAATTGCGAAGCATCATCTCCGGGTGCCCAATCCAGCGTAAATGCAGGAACGTGCCAGATCAGCCATGCGGCACAGGCGATAAATCCCATGGGAACAAGCCACTCGACCAAACTTCCGGTCTTTGGATGCTCTACCGTTTTATGCGCGGAATCATCCTGCATGACGCTCTCCCCCGTATCACAAATTTTTATTAATTTTCAGATAGAAAGGCCCCGCAAAAAATTGCGAGGCCAAGTCTTTTAAATGCAATTACTTGGATACAAGACCCAGTTGCGTCAGATAGGCCAAATGAGACTCAACCAAAGCTTTCGCTTCCGGTGTATCTGCAAATTCAGGCCATGTTGCTTGCGCAGCATTGCGGAATTTTTGCAGCTCTTCAGGAGCCCACTCAGACAAAGTAACACCGTCCGCGCGCAATTGTGCAGCCGCTTCAGCGTTTTTCTTCTCGAATGTCAGCGCAGTCCGTAGCGCCAGCGCTTCCATAGCCACTTTCATGATACGCTTGTGCGCATCCGGCATCGCATCAAAAACAGCCTTGTTACACGCAAGGTGATCCGATGGCATCGAGTGGAAACCGGGGAAGTTTGCATATTTCACGATGTCATAGAGACCCAGACCAACGTTATTGGCCAGACCGGATGCATCGGCCCCGTCAATGATACCGGTTTCAAGCGCGGTAAAGATTTCGGTGAAATCCATCACGATCGGCTTTGCGCCCAGTTTTTCAAAGATTTTTGTTTCCATGCCCGGAGGTGAACGGAATTTCCAGTCTTTGAAGTCTGCGACCTTGGCAATCGGCTTGCCGGAAGCAAAGGATTCCTGCCCGTAAACCCACCAACCAATCAGCTCCATGCCATATTTGTTGTAAAGTGGTGCAGCGGCTTCAAGCCCGCCACCGTAGTACAACCATGACAGTTGTTGATACGGTGTGGAATACCCGCCCATGATGTCGCCCACAAACTGGAACGCCGAGTTTTTACCGGTTTGGTAACCACCACCCGTCATGTCGCAATCCAGAATGCCGGTTGCGGCCGCGTCGAATGTCTCAACGGATTTCACAACAGACGAACTGTAGAACATTTCAACCTGAATATTGCCGCCAGACATGGTTTGAACGTCATCGATATACTGTGCGGCCAATTTACCGGAAACGGTTTCTGGCGCATAGTGTGTTTGAATGCGCAGCTTGGTTGTTTCGGCTTGCGCCGCACCAAAGGCCAAAGCTGCCGTAGCAATCGCTGTTGCCACTGTTTTAACTAGGTTCATATTTTCCTCCCAATGAAATATTGCACCTGCTTTTGACTGCCTCAAAAAAGGAATCCCAAGCAGTACGACTTTAACGCTAACATCGAACCGCCGACAAAAACAAGTTTTTATGAAAAAATAGAATAATTTCGTGATTCTGGCTTTATTTCATAATAAATCGGAGTCACAGTGCCCCGATGAACAAACCCGATCTGGACATTTATACCGATCTGAAATTCCGCCTGATTTCGGCAGAATTCCCAGAAGGCCAGCGCATGAAGCCTGATGCCCTTCGCAAGCTATATGGCTGTTCAGCAAGTACAATTCGCGAAAATCTGTTCAAATTGTATTGCAATCACTTCTTGACCTTTGCCGACCAGCGAGGCTTTCGGGTCCCGGTAAAATCCGAGAAGATGCTAAAAGAACTGGCGGGCTTGCGAATCCTGCTGGAACAGCAAGGCGCCCGCGATTCTATCGCCGCAAGCAGCCTCACATGGGAATCGCAGCTGACCGCGGCCCACCACAAACTTGCCCATATTGAACGCCAGATGGAATCGCTGAAAAACCTTCAGGATCACATTTTGCTTTGGACAGAAGCAGAACGGGAGTTCCACAAAATCCTTGTTGCGGGATGCCCGTCTGATGTTCTCAAGGAAGCCCATTGCGATGTCTTTGACCGGTTCCGCCAAATGTTGGTGTTGAACTACGGAAATCAGCGGTTCGGCTTTCGGGCTGGCAACATCATTGAGCATCAAAACATCGTCGATGCCGCAATAGCCGGCAACGCCGACGCCTGTTGCAAAGCCATAGAAATACACGTCAGAAGCGGAATGTCCGCCATGCGATCAAACTTCAAGTCAACCGAAAATCAGGAAGCATAAACCATGCCAACACACCAAAGATTAACGGATAAAACCGTTCTCGTTACCGCCGCCGGGCAAGGCATCGGCCTTGCCTCAGCCTTGGCAATGGCTAATGAAGGGGCAAAGGTATTTGCCACCGATCTAAATCAGTCCTTACTCGATGAAATCAGTCATCCCAATATCGAAACCTTCCGTTTTGACGTGCTCAATCAGGATGAAGTCGGCGCCGCAATCGACCGCACAAACCCTGACGTTCTGTTCAACTGCGCCGGTTTTGTGCATCATGGCTCGATCCTTGAATGCTCGGATGCGGATTGGGATTTCGCATTCAACCTGAATGCCCGCGCCATGTATACCACGATGAAAGCCGCCCTGCCCGGCATGATAGAGCGTGGCTCGGGCTCGATCATCAACATGTCCTCCGTGGTGTCTTCCCTCATCGCCGCGCCCGATCGTTTTGTTTACGGTGCTTCCAAAGCCGCCGTAATCGGCATGACCAAATCTGTCGCCAAGGATTTTGTCTCCAAAGGCATCCGCTGCAACTGTATTTGCCCGGGCACTGTTGAAAGCCCAAGCTGGCATGAACGCGTCAAAGCCTTGGGTGAAAAGCTCGGCAGCTATGACAAAGCGCTCCAACAATTCGTTTCGCGCCAACCCATGGGCCGCGTCGCCAATGCCGAAGAAATCGCCGCCTTGGTGGTTTATCTCGCCAGCGACGAAAGCGCCTTCACCACCGGCCAAGCCCATATCATTGATGGCGGCTGGGCAAGTTAACTCTATAAAATTAAAGGAAACACCCTATGAAACTTCTCCGCTTCGGCGCCCCGGGCCAGGAAAAACCCGGCCTTCTCGATGCAAACGGCGATCTGCGTGATCTGTCCGGTGTCATGGACGATTTTTACGGTTTCAACCTGTCTGACGAGGTCTTTGCCAAACTCAGAACCATCGACCCTGCCTCCCTGCCTTTGGTAACAGGAAGCCCCCGTATCGGCCCCTGCGTGGCCAATATCGGCAAATTTCTCTGCATCGGGCTGAACTACTCTGACCATGCCGCCGAAACCGGCGCAGCCATCCCCGAACACCCGATCCTGTTTTTCAAAGCCAACTCTGCCATTGTCGGCGCTAATGACGATGTTGTCATGCCGCGCGGCTCCGAGAAAACCGATTGGGAGGTGGAACTTGGCGTTGTCATCGGCAAAGCCGCCAAATACGTCTCCAAAGAGGATGCGCTGGAGTATGTGGCCGGATATTGCGTCGTAAACGATGTGTCCGAGCGCCATTTTCAGGCCAATCTCACCGGCCAATGGACAAAAGGCAAATCCTGCGACACTTTCGGCCCAACCGGCCCTTGGCTTGTCACCCGCGATGAAATTCCCGACCCGCAAAACCTCGCCATGCAACTCGATGTGAACGGTGAACGCCGCCAGACCGGCAACACGTCCACCATGATCTTTACAGTTGCGGAAATCATCGAACACCTGTCCCAACTGATGACCCTGCACCCGGGCGACGTGATCTCCACAGGAACCCCTCCGGGCGTCGGTCTTGGCATGAAACCGCCAACCTTCCTCAAGGAAGGCGATGTTATGACACTGTCGATTGAGGGGCTTGGAACCCAAACCCAAAACGTGAAGGCAGACACATGAGCAAACCCGGCCTCTATGTCATCGGCGGGGTCACCCCCCGCATGATGGATAAAATGACCGCCAATTTCGATGTGCATATGGCCAACGACATGCCCGATAAAGCGGCGTTTCTGGCCGAACATGGTGCTAAAATAAAAGCCGTCGCAACCAACGGCCATGACGGGCTTCCGGCGGATGTTATGGCCGCCTGCCCCAACCTCAAAATCGCCTCCGCTTACGGGGTTGGCTATGATGCGGTTGATGTAGATGCCGCCAAAGCTGCGGGCATCATCGTGACCCACACGCCCAACGTGCTCAACAACGATGTGGCCAATACCGCAATCCTGTTGCTATTGGCCGCATCGCGCAACCTTGTGCACGATGATGCCTACGTGCGCGCCGGAAAATGGGAAACCAATGGCAATACGGCGCTGGCCCCCTCTATCGAGCAAAAACGCGTTGGCATCATCGGGCTGGGCCGCATCGGTCAGGCCATCGCCCGCAAACTCTCGGCTTTTGACTGTGATGTTGTCTATCACTCCCGCAACAAACGCGACGATGTGCAATTCACCTATTATGACAACCTGACAAAGATGGCCGCCGAATGTTGGGCGCTGATCGCCATAACCCCGGGCGGCCCTGCCACCAACAAACTGGTGAATGCAGAGGTAATGAACGCTCTTGGCCCCGATGGTATTCTGGTCAACGTGGCGCGCGGGTCTGTTGTTGATCAAGAGGCTTTGATCGCCGCGCTCAGCGAGGGCCGCCTTGGCCGCGCCGGGCTGGATGTGTTCGAGGCCGAACCCCATGTGCCAGAAGCACTGCGAGCTTTGCCAAACGTCACCCTGACGCCCCATATCGCCAGCGCGACCGTTGAAACCCGCCAAGCCATGGGCGACCTGACGGTGGATAATCTGGTACAGTTCTTTGAGACCGGAAAACCAATCTCTCCGATCCCCGAATGCGCTGATATGGTTTAACAAATTCGGGCCGTGGCACATCCGCCGCGGCCTGTTTCACAAAGCGATCCGCCGCCCCGTCTCCGCCGAGCGATACGCCGCCTCCACAATCCGGACCACCCCGAGATACTCCGCAGCCGCATTCTCGAACTGCCCGCTTGTCGCGCCGCACACCACATG
>CANNZV010006955.1:0-13636 GCA_947561585.1 Caprella mutica | reverse complement strand
ATATTAATTAGAAACACGCCAGGAACTTCGCAAATCCAATATATACAAAAATACTATGTATTAGACACTCCCACCAGAGGAGTCTTGTTTTTTAAAGAATAGAAACAAGACTATAAATCTCATCAGAAATACATAAATATACATTAACTAGTAAGGTTAATACCACCGACTCATTATTGAAGTCCTATACATAATATAGAAAGAAAAGTCTCCAAAAATAATCAGGGGAGATGCAAAGAAATAAGTTTATTTAACACAAACGAAACAAGAACATATATACAAGAACATATTAAAAAAAAAACTATTCGGAACCCTCGCCTTCCAGTTGGCAGCGAATAAGTTCTTTAGCTTTATCAGAAGATATTCTAGTTGGACGAGGAGATCGTGGCTGTTCAACTACTTGCAGCCCCGGCTCATCACTAGTTTCATCCATGAAAATATCTGGTTGCAATAGAAGAATCAGCGATGAAGCATGCCTGAAAACAGTTTCCCTATTCTTTCCCTTCATCACAGAGGCAGATACAACTTCTCCGATAGAGTTCAGATTGACCTTTCTTATAATTCCCATAGGATAATTACTTCGTTTTGTGTTCGGCTCAATCAATAGAACTATATCACCTATATCTAAATTCTTATAAGATACCGGTTTGTACCTATCTCTCTTATCGATAGCTTGAGATATTAGTTTGACAAGGAACTCGCTTGAATAGGAATCAATCAGACGTTTATTCGCAATTTTAACTTTGGAATAACAATCTCTAATAGAGCCTAAATTATCTATTTCTTCAGGCAGCTCGTACTGAATCTGCGGAATTACATTAACAGATAATAATTCCCGTCCATAAATCAGCATTTCCGGAGTAATTGGCTCCAAACATTCATCGCAATTTGGACTCCGTAGACTTTCATTAAACGCAACAGGACGCCGATTAATGATATGACAGGTTTTTGCAACAATTAATTGGAAATCAGGATAATCCAAGATAAGCTTTCCAATGGATTTACGCATCAGACTCTTGACCTGCTTCACACAGTTCTCCACTAGTCCCCCCAATGTACTGTTTCCTTTTGGGTATTGTTCGAACGAAATTCTGTCTATACCGTGTGATTGGAGAAAATCTACACACACTGGATCGTCGAGAAACTCTGCAATTATTTTCGTACCTGCAACTATTTGAGAACCTAAGTCTGACATACAAAACTGAAACATGCCATATTCGAATATATGCAACTGGATGGCCCGAAGGAACTCTCTGGTTTCAGCTGAAAAACAAATTTTTAGTGAAACTGCCCTAGACCATAAGCATGTTACAATTAATAGCCAAACCTTTTTCACGTTGTTTTCAATTTTAATATTAACAGGACCTATATAATCTAAAAATACTGATGAGAATGGAACCTTAGGAGGGTTAGACCTGAAATCACGATACGAATTTTGGTTCAACTTTACTGGTCTTTCATTTACTTTCTTACATGTTACACAGTTTTTTAAGGTTTTTCGCACTGTAGCAAATGCTCTCAAAATCCAGAATTCTTTACGTATCTCACGAGTAACAGTGTACACTCCAGCGTGACCAAAACGCTCATGAAAGTCCCTTATAATTAGCATAGTAATACGTGAAGCGTTTGGCAACAAAATTGGATAAGGACCACTAGCAAACTTACTTTTAACTCTAATTATATCATTATCAACAAACAAGTTCATCTGTAAAACTAAATCTGGGATTTTACTTACGGGTACTCTTCTGTTTTTGAAGAATTCTACTACATTTTCAAAGTGTAGTTTCTGCTCTATTCTGATGAGGCAATTTATACCGACTGCAACTGGGTTTTCAACTGCAGATTCCTCTGTCTTTAATCTGCTCTTCAGCCTTGTGACAAAAAGCAGAACGTACTTATATACATTAGATATCTTCGCAAATGAGGAGTAACGCTCAGGATCCACCAAATGAGTAACTGAGTTTTCTGGTGGGAACTTAGACCCGCAGACATTGGTACATGCTGAATCCCCATCATTAGTTATATTAGGAATTACAATTTCAATGTCAGGCTGCGAGGGCATTTCCTTCAAGAATGATGGACCCTGGAAATAGTTAGATTTCTGAAGTCTTTTGTAACTAGTCTGTCTACTAATGTAGTCGGCCGGATTCTCTCGTCCCTCGATGTAACGAAGAGTAAGACTCTTTTCTTTCAAGTTTTCAGAAATACTCTTCAATCTGTTTTGGACAAAAACACTTCTCTTTTGCATCTTTTCATGGGTAATAAAGAAACTCTTTACCCATGATATCACTACCATACTATCTGTGTAGACAAAGAGATTGTTAATATTAATAGGCAAAATATTACCATTACTACTAAGCTCTGATATAATGTCTACAATAGTTTCAACTGCATAAGAAACACCTTGACACTCAAGACTTGGAATAGATTTCTTTGTGAGCTTTGTATTAACAATTTTGTTTTTAGCAATGAGAAATGAAACTTTCCGAGACTTATTATCTCTGATATATATCACAACGCCATAACTTACAGACGAAGCGTCGCAAAAAGCTATCAAGTCATAATCAGAGTATCGTGGGCCGAAAAACCTTTCATGAGAAATCATAGGAGTTTTATTCGCTTCGAAACATATTCGCTTCCACTCACTAATCAACTCTGAATCTAAAAGAGTATCCCATTCAAGCCCCTTACTGCATTGTAACTTATGAAAGAAAAGTTTTGCACGATTAATTATCGGCCCATAATAATTAAATACATCATATACTGAATTCAAACTCGATAAGATAGATCGCTTAGTATTTGCAGTACTATTCAAATTGATTGGGTTTGGACCGATAGTGTCATCTTTCCTATTCCACAACATACCAAAGAATTTGACATTCTCATCAGATGGCTTATCAAGTTCTGTGTCAATTTCGGTCTGTAGGGAATCCAAATTAGTTAAATACTGCTGTAACTCAAATTTATAGTTTATAAACACAATTGGCAACTGGTCATAAAAAGTTTTCAGTTCTCTTTCGTCATTGGACGAAACCAAACCATTATCCATGTAAATATTAGCATAAATAAGAGTCTTTAATTTAAGCAAGTCATAGTCATCATTCTCTACATCAATAATAAGAATCTTGTATAATGCAAGCATCAGAATAGCAGGACTCGGTCTCAAACCGAAACTCAATCTTAAATTTCTATAGGCAACAATTCTATAGTCTCCATTACCTACATTGCGAAACCATAAGAACAATAATTTGTTTTGGTCACATTCTCTTAATTGTATATTAAGAAAGGCTTTCTGAATATCAAATATTAAGATAAACCTGTCAAATCTAGATAGCATCAAAGCAGTTGTTAATTTATTGTTTAAGCAAGGACCCGGTAACAGCGCATTATTATGACTAACTGAGTTAGGTTTTGTTTTAGTTTTCTCACAAAGGTTTGACAAATAGACCACACGACATTTGGTAGTTTCCTTATTAGGACGAAAAATTCCCATATGTGGGAGAAAACTGCACTCAGGATGATCATTCATAAATTGATCTATATCTTCAATACGTTCGATAATGCCTAACTGTTCTTGCTCCTGAAACACTTTATCGTACATGAGAATCTTATCACTGTCTTTCATTTTATTCAAATTAGAGTACAAAATCTTTTTACTTAGATTAAAGTTAGTTGCCAGCAAATGTTTACAATCAGGATTCCAGGGGAGCGGCATAATTAGTCTATCATCTTCCGATCTTTCGGTATTAGAGAGTACATAATTAACTACCTCGTCATTAATTTCATTAGATTCGGGTTCTTTAGTTAAAGAGTCATAATTCATGTAGTAATTACTTTGTTCTTCCAAGACCATATCTTTAGCATTATCCAACTTAACTAAATCTATATTACCGTTGCTATCATATACATCAATAATAGAAGTAACAACATTGGTATGTACAATATCAGAAGAAGAAGTTTGAATTTCAGTATTCCTCCCTTTAACATCAGTTTCAAGCAACTGGTTTTCAGGCAACGAACGTAAACCATTCAAATTGTGATTAATATCCCCAAGCAACATACATCCTATTTTAGTTAATAAATATACAGCTTTCTCAGGAATATTGCCAAATTCTACAGTTTCAGGACATAATAATCTAATAGCATCAGGTCCCATAATAAGGTCAATATCTACATTTGAATCATTAAGTATAGTTTTATCAGCTAGTTCGTATCCTTTTTCTCTAAATTTGCTAGCAACATTACTTATGTTAGGAATATTCAGAGAGATATTAATTGAAGGAACAACTATGGCATCTATTTTATAATTTTCCCCATCAATAAGAACATTCACTTCAACTATATCTGTCTTAACACGTTTTTCCGAATTAAATCCGAAGATCACCAAATCAATATCTCTTCTAACAACACTGAGGTTTAATTTCTGCGCAATTTTTCTACTAATGAAATTCCTCTGCGACCCAGTGTCATTTAATACACGACAAGTCGCCTTCTCAGGGTTACCTATAATAGATAGTGAAAAAGTAGGCAAAATAATATTTTCAGCACCCAAAGCACTTTTAAAATGAACTGTAGAGGAATAAGAGTTAGCAGAATTAGTAGGGTCATTTCTAGTTTTATTGGTACATAAACATGTCAAATGATTACCATTACATGACCTACATGGGCTACTAAATTTGAATCTACAGTTTACAGTCTTATGATTCATAAATGAACACTTGCCACAAAAATTCAGAGATTCTAGCTTTTTGATTTTCTCGTCAGGAGATACGTACGAGGTACACTCACGAAGAACGTGGCTAACTTTCTTATTATCATCAGTACAAAGCGGGCAAAGTTTGTAATTTTTGTATTTTACTTCTACTGCTAAGTTGTTTGTTTTTACAGGACTTTCCCTTTTTCGTGGTTCAATATTATAATTTGATCTGGGTTTATTTTCAGGATTTCTCTCAGTTAGTTTCATGTACCTCTCTGTTGCGGAAAATACATTATTCATAATTTCATCTAACGATGGTTTAGAATTATTTGTAATTTGAATGAGTTGATTTTGGAATTTATCGTTCATCGCGTGCCATACAAAAAATTGTATGACCGTATCTACATTAATGTTTAGTAGTTTGATCGAAGATATGACACTACGTACTTCACCGATAAATTCATATACATCGCTACTGGGAGATAACTTAAGCTGACACAATCGTTTTAGAACATCGTAACGCTGAGTAAGTGGCGAGGCAAATGCGTCAGCCAGGAGTTTCTTAGCAACCGTATAAGTTTGTTCTCCTGGTTCCAATGAATTTATCAAAGCGCTCGGTCCTTTTTTAACTTGAGATTTTAAATATACAAACTTTTCGTACTCAGATAAACCGTGCTTACTCAAAATTGATTCGAGAGCGTGGAAAAACTGCTCTAGGCTTTCAGTTTTATCGTTAGAAAAAGTAGGTAAATCGATAGTAGGTAATCTAAGCTTAGTAGGTATAGAATGAAGATTGGAAGAGTTAGATGCAGAATCATTATTATCAATATTTGGAGAAGGCTGCAAAAGAGCAATAGCTAAAGTTACTTTGTAGTTATAACTTTCCTCCTCCCTTAACATATCTTCCTCTTCCACCTCTGTCATTTCGGGGGACAATTGATAAACTCTTTTGTCGATGTCTTTAAGCTCAACCCTAAGTTCATTGAGGTTAGTCACATATTCAGATTTTTTAAGTTCATTCAAAGACTCGATATTAGTTGACGTATTATTATAAATACGGGTAACTTTTGAACGCGCATATTTACGCTCCTTCAAAGCAGCTTGTAATTCAGAATCACCCATGATGAAACAATCAAAAGACTAAGCAAAAAAAATTTAAGAAAAATTTAATTCAAAAAATAAAAAATAGGGCAAGGAGACGAAACCGAAGCACCGGCGAGACTTAGGCGACACGTGATCACTTATATCCCCATACTGGCCACCATGAAAGATATTTGGAATAGTAAATAAATCTGAAGGATCTTATTTATCTTAATAATGTTTAATGCCAGTATTGGGGGTAATAAAAGTTATATTAATTGAGTACTGTAATCTACAAGTTTTTCTCCAGTAGAGTGAGTGATCAAATGTGTGCGTAAGCTCGGCTGTGCTGAATTACCGGTTTCTGAAATAGAAGGTAACTATTATCGTAATGAAAACACTAGCCGAACACACAAAATAGGGTTATAGTTTTATAAGAATGGAATAATAGTAATGAACGTTTAAGTAATGTTTGCTTTAATGAATTAACGTCACAAGTAATTTACCGTTATGAGGAATTAACGTTATGAGGAATTAACGTTATGAGGAATTAACGTTATGAGGAATTAACGTTATGAGGAATTAACGTTATGAGGAATTAACGTTATGAGGAATTAACGTTATGAGGAATTAACGTTATAAGGAATTAACGTTATAAGGAATTAAAGTTATAAGGAATTAAAGTTATAAGGAATTAAAGTTATAAGGAATTAAAGTTATAAGGAATTAAAGTTATAAGGAATTAAAGTTATAAGGAATTAAAGTTATAAGGAATTAACGTTATAAGGAATTAAAGTTATAAGGAATTAACGTTATAAGGAATTAAAGTTATAAGGAATTAAAGTTATAAGGAATTAAAGTTATAAGTTACGGATGTTATAAGTAATGAATAATTGGTTCCTGGCGTGATAAAGATTAATGGATGGAGATAAGAAGTAATCTAGATTCATTAAACTTTACAGTTCAATTTTCTATCTGTTCGACCATATCAATACGGCAGTAAGAAACTTACGATAAACAGATAGGAAACATGTCGCCCAGAAATCATCGCCACTGTGCCCGCAGTCTCGCCTCCCAGACTCCCTTAGCTTAGCCAGTCATCTCAGGGGAGTTGATGAGGAGGTACAAGGGACTTCAGCGGAGAATCGAAGTCCGCCACTTCAAGAGAGAGTCCACAGCTCACTTCAAAAAAACGATCCCCTATTTATCTGAATATAATGGCGTAATAAGTACTAGCTCTTTTTAAAGAAACTTGTGAAACATTTTTGTGCATAAATTATAGACAGGTGGTGCTATCTTTACCTGTCCATAAAGCGGACTACTCGCCAAATCTTCTCATCAGCTGACGGAATCTGCGGAAAACTAGGGCACAAGCAGTAGGTGATTTGGGAAGATCCAGGCGTGTTATTTCTACTGCACAATATTGTATGATCGAAACTGATATTAATTAGAAACACGCCAGGAACTTCGCAAATCCAATATATACAAAAATACTATGTATTAGACACTCAAAACTTCTCAGCAGATTTCACCCACCAAAACCACGTTGAAGAGTATCGTCAGACATTAACTTCGTTTTCATTTTTATCATTACACTTCAATTCAACCATTAACTAAAAGAACAGAAAAAGCAGTTTTGTCAGAGGATTCATTAGCAACCATCCAACATTTTCAATTGAGTAGTTTGGACTGACGAGAATTTTTTTTGTCTCCATTAAAAACGAACAGAGAAAAACAAGAATGAAAATCTTTGAAATATCTGCGAAACAAATGATAGCCGATAGGTATGATGCTAAGGTAATGATCATCGTTGCAATGGAATGGTTCCAATCTTTCTTGGATTCCTTGACGATGATGGCAATTGTCATCAGTTAATGGTGTATCAAAACTATGATTGCTCCAACACATTATTTGGCCCATTTTTCTACTCGTTCTTCATTTTGGTGGATGCAAGACGGCGCTCCACTACATTTCACAAATGCAGCTCTAGAATTTATCAATGAAAAGTTTCAAGGTCGAGTACGGAAAATCCCTAGCCAGCACACAGTCCAGATTCCAACCCTTTGGACTTTCCTTTCTGGGCTGCTGCACAAACTCGAGTATATGTATATGGAAAAACAAGATTCCATTAAGTTTTTATACAATGTGTTCAAAGCTTCATTGAAGATATAACAAGAAGACTCTCAAGAAAGTTTGCAAGAATGTTCAAAAGCGTGCGTCCTTCTGTCTTCAGGCTGGAGGAGGTAATTTTCAACAATTTTAGTAAAACCTCAGGATATGTGCCTCATACGATATAGAACAGTGAGTATTTAATAAAAATAAAAATCTATTTTTTCCCTTTAAATTGATGTATCTATAATAGTATTTGACTCATTTTAAGTGCTTCTAATTCCCAATTAAAAAAAAGACATATCTGATAGAACACAGTGTTCTAAGCGTCATTTTTAAATTGATAATTAGAAGCACTTTTAATGCGTCAGTTTTCATTACCCTTTATTAAAGGAACCCTACAAAACTTGTTAAAAATGATCCCCTCCAGCCTGAAGGCAGAACAACGCACGCTTCAAAACATTCTTGCAAACTTTCTTGAGAGTCTCCTGGTTATATCTTTCAGCGAAGCTTTCAACACATTGTATAACCCTGCAAACATTTCCACATGGCATACACATGGATGCCATGTGGTTGGATGGTTTTAATATGGCAATACGTTTTTAAGATGTATTATCCACATTGAAACAACCTAAACACTAAAATAACATATGTTAACCATGTGTAAAATATCACATCGAAACCACATGCCAATGATCATTTCAATAACAGATGTTAACCATGTATAATTTACCACATTGAAACCACATGTCAATTACCATTTCAATAACAGATGTTAACCATGTATAATTTACCACATTGAAACCACATGTCAATTACCATTTCAATAACAGATGTTAACCATGTGTAATTTACAACATTAAAACCACATGTTAATTACCATTTCAATAACAGATGTTAACCATGTATAATTTACCACATTGAAACCACATGTCAATTACCATTTCAATAACAGATGTTAACCATGTGTAATTTACAACATTGAAACCACATGTCAATTACCATTTCAATAACAGATGTTAACCATGTATAATTTACCACATCGAAACCACATGCCAATGACCATTTCAATAACAGATGTTAACCATGTGTAATATACCACATTGAAACCACATGTCAATTACCATTTCAATAACAGATGTTAACCATGTGTAATTTACCACATTGAAACCACATGTCAATTACCATTTCAATAACAGATGTTAACCATGTATAATTTACCACATTGAAACCACATGTCAATTACCATTTCAATAACAGATGTTAACCATGTGTAATATACCACATTGAAACCACATGTCAATTACCATTTCAATAACAGATGTTAACCATGTGTAATTTACAACATTGAAACCACATATCAATTACCATTTCAATAACAGATGTTAACCATGTATAATTTACCACATTGAAACCACATGTCAATTACCATTTCAATAACAGATGTTAACCATGTATAATTTACCACATTGAAACCACATGTCAATTACCATTTCAATAACAGATGTTAACCATGTGTAATTTAACACATTGAAACCACATGTCAATTACCATTTCAATAACAGATGTTAACCATGTATAATTTACCACATTGAAACCACATGTCAATTACCATTTCAATAACAGATGTTAACCATGTGCAATTTACCACATTAAAACCACATGTTAATTACCATTTCAATAACAGATTTTAACCATGTATAATTTACCACATTGAAACCACATGTCAATTACCATTTCAATAACAGATGTTAACCATGTATAATTTACCACATTGAAACCACATGTCAATTACCATTTCAATAACAGATGTTAACCATGTGTAATTTACCACATTGAAACCACATGTCAATTACCATTTCAATAACAGATGTTAACCATGTGTAATTTACCACATTGAAACCACATGATAATTACCATTTCAATAACAGATGTTAACCATGTGTAATTTACCACATTAAAACCACATGTTAATTACCATTTCAATAACAGATGTTAACCATGTGTAATATACCACATTGAAACCACATGTCAATTACCATTTCAAGAACAGATGTTAACCATGTGTAATTTACAACATTGAAACCACATGTCAATTACCATTTCAATAACAGATGTTAACCATGTATAATTTACCACATTGAAACCACATGTCAATTACCATTTCAATAACAGATGTTAACCATGTGTAATTTACAACATTAAAACCACATGTTAATTACCATTTCAATAACAGATGTTAACCATGTATAATTTACCACATTGAAACCACATGTCAATTACCATTTCAATAACAGATGTTAACCATGTGTAATTTACAACATTGAAACCACATGTCAATTACCATTTCAATAACAGATGTTAACCATGTATAATTTACCACATCGAAACCACATGCCAATGACCATTTCAATAACAGATGTTAACCATGTGTAATATACCACATTGAAACCACATGTCAATTACCATTTCAATAACAGATGTTAACCATGTGTAATTTACCACATTGAAACCACATGTCAATTACCATTTCAATAACAGATGTTAACCATGTATAATTTACCACATTGAAACCACATGTCAATTACCATTTCAATAACAGATGTTAACCATGTGTAATATACCACATTGAAACCACATGTCAATTACCATTTCAATAACAGATGTTAACCATGTGTAATTTACAACATTGAAACCACATATCAATTACCATTTCAATAACAGATGTTAACCATGTATAATTTACCACATTGAAACCACATGTCAATTACCATTTCAATAACAGATGTTAACCATGTATAATTTACCACATTGAAACCACATGTCAATTACCATTTCAATAAAAGATGTTAACCATGTGTAATTTAACACATTGAAACCACATGTCAATTACCATTTCAATAACAGATGTTAACCATGTATAATTTACCACATTGAAACCACATGTCAATTACCATTTCAATAACAGATGTTAACCATGTGCAATTTACCACATTAAAACCACATGTTAATTACCATTTCAATAACAGATGTTAACCATGTATAATTTACCACATTGAAACCACATGTCAATTACCATTTCAATAACAGATGTTAACCATGTATAATTTACCACATTGAAACCACATGTCAATTACCATTTCAATAACAGATGTTAACCATGTGTAATTTACCACATTGAAACCACATGTCAATTACCATTTCAATAACAGATGTTAACCATGTGTAATTTACCACATTGAAACCACATGTTAATTACCATTTCAATAACAGATGTTAACCATGTGTAATTTACCACATTAAAACCACATGTTAATTACCATTTCAATAACAGATGTTAACCATGTGTAATATACCACATTGAAACCACATGTCAATTACCATTTCAAGAACAGATGTTAACCATGTGTAATTTACAACATTGAAACCACATGTCAATTACCATTTCAATAACAGATGTTAACCATGTATAATTTACCACATTGAAACCACATGTCAATTACCATTTCAATAACAGATGTTAACCATGTGTAATTTACAACATTAAAACCACATGTTAATTACCATTTCAATAACAGATGTTAACCATGTATAATTTACCACATTGAAACCACATGTCAATTACCATTTCAATAACAGATGTTAACCATGTGTAATTTACAACATTGAAACCACATGTCAATTACCATTTCAATAACAGATGTTAACCATGTATAATTTACCACATCGAAACCACATGCCAATGACCATTTCAATAACAGATGTTAACCATGTGTAATATACCACATTGAAACCACATGTCAATTACCATTTCAATAACAGATGTTAACCATGTGTAATTTACCACATTGAAACCACATGTCAATTACTATTTCAATAACAGATGTTAACCATGTATAATTTACCACATTGAAACCACATGTCAATTACCATTTCAATAACAGATGTTAACCATGTGTAATATACTACATTGAAACCACATGTCAATTACCATTTCAATAACAGATGTTAACCATGTGTAATTTACAACATTGAAACCACATATCAATTACCATTTCAATAACAGATGTTAACCATGTATAATTTACCACATTGAAACCACATGTCAATTACCATTTCAATAACAGATGTTAACCATGTATAATTTACCACATTGAAACCACATGTCAATTACCATTTCAATAACAGATGTTAACCATGTGTAATTTAACACATTGAAACCACATGTCAATTACCATTTCAATAACAGATGTTAACCATGTATAATTTACCACATTGAAACCACATGTCAATTACCATTTCAATAACAGATGTTAACCATGTGCAATTTACCACATTAAAACCACATGTTAATTACCATTTCAATAACAGATGTTAACCATGTGTAATTTACCACATTGAAACCACATGTCAATTACCATTTCAATAACAGATGTTAACCATGTGTAATTTACAACATTGAAACCACATGTCAATTACCATTTCAATAACAGATGTTAACCATGTATAATTTAACACATTGAAACCACATGTCAATTACCATTTCAATAACAGATGTTAACCATGTATAATTTACCACATTGAAACCACATGTCAATTACCATTTCAATAACAGATGTTAACCATGTGTAATTTACCACATTGAAACCACATGTCAATTACCATTTCAATAACAGATGTTAACCATGTGTAATTTACAACATTGAAACCACATGTCAATTACCATTTCAATAACAGATGTTAACCATGTATAATTTAACACATTGAAACCACATGTCAATTACCATTTCAATAACAGATGTTAACCATGTATAATTTACCACATTGAAACCACATGTCAATTACCATTTCAATAACAGATGTTAACCATGTGTAATTTACCACATTAAAACCACATGTTAATTACCATTTCAATAACAGATGTTAACCATGTGTAATATACCACATTGAAACCACATGTCAATTACCATTTCAATAACAGATGTTAACCATGTGTAATTTACAACATTGAAACCACATGTCAATTACCATTTCAATAACAGATGTTAACCATGTATAATTTACCACATCGAAACCACATGCCAATGACCATTTCAATAACAGATGTTAACCATGTGTAATATACCACATTGAAACCACATGTCAATTACCATTTCAATAACAGATGTTAACCATGTGTAATTTACCACATTGAAACCACATGTCAATTACCATTTCAATAACAGATGTTAACCATGTATAATTTACCACATTGAAACCACATGTCAATTACCATTTCAATAACAGATGTTAACCATGTGTAATATACCACATTGAAACCACATGTCAATTACCATTTCAATAACAGATGTTAACCATGTGTAATTTACAACATTGAAACCACATATCAATTACCATTTCAATAACAGATGTTAACCATGTATAATTTACCACATTGAAACCACATGTCAATTACCATTTCAATAACAGATGTTAACCATGTGTAATTTACCACATTGAAATCACATGTCAATTACCATTTCAATAACAGATGTTAACCATGTGTAATTTACCACATTGAAACCACATGTCAATTACCATTTCAATAACAGATGTTAACCATGTGTAATTTACCACATTGAAACCACATGTCAATTACCATTTCAATAACAGATGTTAACCATGTGTAATTTACCACATTGACAACCACATGTCAATTACCATTTTTATGTTTATAATCAAATATCTATAACATATGGTTTCAGTATGTTT
>CANNZV010006954.1:0-13650 GCA_947561585.1 Caprella mutica | reverse complement strand
AGTGTTAATTTACTTACATCAATTCCAATAAAAATCTTTTCATTTTTCATATCTTTACTTTTAGTGAAGGGTATAGAAAGAATTTCAATTTAAATCAACTCCTTAATAATAGGTACCTAGCCTGAATTTCTAATTTGATTATAGATTGAAAAAAGTTAAAAGTCCGAATCGAACTATAAGTATTTATACTTGGAGTACTAATGGTTAACTTTTAACTTTTCTTTCTTACCTATTTAAATATAAATAATTCTATCTAAATTATACTTTGCAAGTCTAAAGGAGTAATCTCGGCTTAGCCGAGATTGTATCGAGAAGAGAACGGACTAACTACTAGATGTAAAATAACTATAGTCGAGAATAAAGAGCAGAGAGTAAAGACTTAATGACTTAGGATTTAGGATAGATGACTTAAGACTAAATAGTCAACTCAAAATTTTATTGAAAAGGAATGGTTTTTTATGGCTGTTCCTTTTTTCGTTAGACAAAAGTAGAGAGTATAAAGTATTAAGACATTTTTATCAAAATAGAGAATAACGTTTTAATGACATAGGACCATAAAGTAATTACAGTAAGCTTGAGTATCTAAACTCAAAATCACAGGTATATTATTACTCTAACACAATTATCCGCTTCAAATTTTATATTTCCAATCCATAGCAATAAATTATTCTGATCATATATTTTGTATTCAGCTGTTAGGGTTTGTTGAGAGCCTAAATCTCTATAAACAGACATTGTACTATCTTGTCCACATTCAGGAAAATCAGTTATATAATTGGAAGGAAGAATGGTCGTTTCATAAACTCCATCAACATAAAAATTTAACTCTGTGGTCCCTTCATTATTTAAATACTCTGTAATTTCAGCTCCAAAGAATAGTATTGCGTTAGCATCAGTAGGGTAAATACAGGTACCATTATCTTTTTTAGCTTCATTATTAAAATTTTTTGCTCCTATATCCGTACACCCTTCCTTTTTACAACTAAATAAGAGACCTAGTAAACATATTAGGCCAATTGTTTTTAACTTTTTCATAATCATGTATGTGCAAGATACAAATTAGTAATTGAAAATTAGTTCGTAAAAGACTTTTTCATATCAGAATAGAGAATAGAGAATAGAGAATAAAGAGTCAAGAGTCAAGAGTCAAGACTTAATGACTTAGGATTTATAACGGAAGACATATGACTAAATACAATGAGACTTATTCATTTGTAATTATTAATTTTTTGGTAGCTATATTCCCATTTATAGAAACTACTTTTAAAAGATAAACTCCATAAGATAAATTACTTGTATTAATAGTGGTCTGATAATTAAGTGCCTTTTCATTAATCAATTCTTGACCTATTGAATTTGAGATAGAAATAAATGCTAAATTTTCAGAAGATATAATTGTAATTTGATGTGATGCCGGATTAGGGTATAATTGAAATTCAAAATTATCAGCATCTTCAATTGAAGCTATTCCATTTATATTTCTCACAGCACGAACGTAGTTGTTTACGTACCTTATGTCTCCTTGTGGACCAAAATAATCCGGATAGGTATTATTGCCAATTTCTTTGGGGTCGTTTCTTTGAGCGCCAGCCCCGTGAGTATCATAAATACTTGGAATGTTGTTTGGAGGAAACGACATTTGACCTTGGGCTTCACCAAAGCAAATATAAACGGCATCAGAATACGGTGAAGGCCCATCTTGCAAAGGCGAACTAGTCCAATAATTTCCATAATTTAAATCACCTGCAGGATTATTATACGAAGAGCAAGAAAACAATGGATCAATAGCAGGAGAATTTGTAGTTTGAAGTGAACGGGAATAATCAAGAATACTATGTAATTCTTTTGCATTTGGTAAACGCCAATCATTATAGCCACCTAAGAATAGGTTTTCACAATAGGAAAGAGCGTCTTCCCAATTATAAGTATTTCCTGCATCTATTTGTTGCCACATTAAACCAGTTGCATTATCAGAAATGGTTCCATTGCCATGATCAACATAATTATTAATTCCATAATTTTCATTGCCACGAACCATTCTAAAATACATGATATTTGGTGCCCCAGATTGAGGGTCGTATTTTGGATAACATTTCAACCTTCCATCAACAAAATTATAACCGAATACACCTTCATCTCCATTCATGATCAAACCAACATATTCGGTTTTCGACCAAGTTTGTCCGTCAATTTCTCTTTCACCAATAGAAGTATCCCCAATGGGTTGATTAAAATAATTTGTATCGATAAACATATTTACAGCATCATCACCAAAACATCTACCAGTGAAAACTGCCAAAGAATACAACTCTTTAATAGTTGGTACTCTCCAATCCGTATGGCCACCAAGATTTGAATTAGCGGCTTTTAAAAACGCAGAATCGAAAGTAATTTTAGATCCCATATCCACTTCCCACATTAACCCCGTTACATTATCAGTTATGGTACCATCACCATTATTTGTATAAGAAGGTTGATTACCTGAATATGTCGCATCTTGACCAAAAAACGCACTACCAGAACTTGGTGCTTGTATAATGGAAGCATTATCATAATGATCGGTAACATCCGTATCAACAATAGGATATGTAATTTGCGCATTTAAATTAAAAGCTATGCATAAAGTTGCTATAAAAATTATTCTCATGTTTGATTAGACTTTATTTTTTACAAAAGGTTTAAATTGAAAATTATTTTATTTAAAATGCCTAAAAAAGATTTATGACGGAAGACTTAGGACTAATGGCAGAATAAATAAAATATAGAGCGTAATCGAAACGTCTCAACTTGACATTAATTCAACTATAATGAATAAAAAATAAGTACTTTTGAAGTGTTAAATTAAAGGAATAATTATGTCGTATAATGATGAGTTTATTGTGTTTTGGGAATTGGTAAAAGAAAGTGTGGCCGAAGGTCGTTTTGCTAAATTAACCATGGCAAAAACCATTGGTAAACGAAATTTACGTAACATATTTGTCCGCCCAATAGAAACCGAAAATGGCGTTAAAGTCTTAGTAAAATTACGCTACCGTTCTAAAACAACCCAAGACCAAGAAGATGAATTGACCTTGGATGAAGCTTTCAATGTATTAAAACCTCATCTTAAAACTTCTTTTTCATCCGTTTTATTATTCACCACTACCAAAGACGTGACCTTTAAAATCAATAAAAAAGGAGCGGCTAGTATTACAGAATATCCAGCAACTTTTACGGCGGTTGTTTTTGCGGAAAAAGGTCAGAATGACTAAATGTTAGGTAATTAAAAAAGAGAATAAAGAGTCGAGAGAAAAGACTTATTAGTAAATGACATAGGATTTAAGACTGAAGACGAAGGAACAACATAGTGTCGGCTCGAGTAATCTCGGCTAAGCTAGTCCCGAAAGCTATTGGGAGTATCTAGAACAGAGAGAAAAGAGTTAAGGACGAAAAACATAACTACCATCCAGGTTTGTATACTTTGGTACCATGACCGCAATTGTGTTTTAGGCAATACGTTCTTCCAGCATTTAGGCAAAGTTGAGCTTCTTCAGTCCCTGCTACCCAATCATCAATTATTTGTTCGAGTACATAGGCTCCAGGATATAAAAGTGTATTAGTTCTTACTAGCGGATAGCCTCCTGCTACTTTAAACTCTTCTTGTAAATAGCCATAAGATACACAAGCATTCATTACAATATCAGTTCTTTTATCACTTGTATTTATCCAAGGTTTTATGATTATATTATCCATGACTCCATTATGGCCATTAAACATAATTAGATCAGAATAGCCAGCAATTTCTATGAAAGAACTATCGTTTAATTGAATTTTTTCATGTCGATTATTAGAAATAGATGCCAAGTAATTATTAATCGTTTCCTGCATTCTATCCCCTCGGTAAGCATCTGCCACCAAATAAACGTCTGTATTTTTATAGGCATGTTTAAAAACAATTCGTTCCAAAACGTTAGTGTCAATGTCAACAGCATTATAAACCGTTTTCCAATCAGGTTGTTTTTTAAAATATCCTTTGGTACCTCCGCTTGTTGCCCAATATAAATTAGTTCTCAAATTCTGTCCATCTCCTAAGCTTTTAGTTGTTGGTACAATTCCCTGATTATCATTATCACATAATGGCACATATAAATGAACTATTAAAGGTTCTTGGTTTTTAATCTTTGTTTTCAACCTTAATTTAATGCTGTCTCTATTAAACTGTTTTTCTATTTTGAAAACTTCTTGCTTATTAATAATTGAATCTTGCCCAAAAGGGAAATTACTAGCAGTTATTGTTTTTGAATTAGCTGTGTTTTGACATTGTGTAAACAAGAACAAGTAAAGAAAAAATATGCTTAATTTTAATAAATACATAAGGTTATTTTAAGAGTAGAACTTTAATTAGCTAAAAAGTAACACGTTAATTTTTTTCTTGAATAAAGATCTATTGACTTAAGATTTAAGACGAAAGACTTAGGACGATTGGGTATAGGTCGATAGTTTATGCAATCTAGACAAAAGTAATCTCGGCTAAGCTACTCCCGAAAGCTATCGGGAGTATTGAGAACAGAACGGGCTAACTATAATTAAACAATTGAATGTTTGTTATTCATCTTAACCGATTCTTTTTAAAAAAACAAAAATTCTTACTTTAGATGACTAATTAAAATATAGTAAACATGCCGTTGAGGTTTAAATATCTTTTAGGAGGAATTTTGTTCGGAATTATTTTCCCTATCATTTCTGTTTTATTTGATTGTTATTTGTTTCATAATGGTGAATTTGCCTTTCATAAAATCGACAATTATTTCAATGCCAACCCAGTGCATTATATTGTTTCGACAGCACCTATTTTTTTAGGATTAGCACTTTATTTTATTGGGTATTATTATGAAAAGCAAAGCATTCTTTTGCATAAACTGCAAAGAAATAATGAAATATTAAATGATGCTAACGAATCTCTCGATTCTTTTAATTACCATGTGTCGCACGATTTAAAAACGGTGTTAAGTAATACTGAATCATTGACAATGATGTTGAGAAAATACATTGAAAAAGACAATAAAGAAAAAATAGATGTCATCTTAAATAAATTGATTGAAACCTCAAAAAATGGAAAAGAAACCATTCATAGTTTTTTAGAATTTGGAAAGGCCACTTCTATTATTTATTCAGACGACACCGAAGAATTAATTCTTAAAAACGAAATAATTAAAATTACGGATACTCATTTCTTGGATGATTCCTTAAAAATCACAGTTAATACCAATGGTTTTTCAACTTTAAAAATTGATAAAAAAGCGGTTGAAAGTATATTTATGAATTTGTTTACCAATTCAATTAAATATAATAAAAATCCTAAAGCTATTGTTGATATAAATTTATCAATTAAAGGAAATAATAAAGTGATTACATACCAAGATAATGGAATAGGAATAGATTTGGAAGCCAATAAAGAAAAGCTATTTATGCCATTTGAAAAAATTAAAAATAATTTAAATGTTGAAGGGACTGGAGTTGGAC
The DNA here is from genome assembly GCA_947561585.1 of Caprella mutica. Lineage (NCBI taxonomy): Eukaryota > Metazoa > Arthropoda > Malacostraca > Amphipoda > Caprellidae > Caprella > Caprella mutica. Next base: position 8,148 of record CANNZV010006954.1, on the reverse strand, counting down.
TTTATTTAATTAAAAAGATAACATCAGCCTATAACGGGAAGATAGAAATTAAAAGTAAATTAGGTCAAGGTACTTCTTTTATTTTTAATTTTCCGAAAGAAATGTAAGCACAAATTCATTGTCTTGCAATCAACTTCATTAGGAACGTTTCCCGTTCAATTGACATGCCTTTTTTATCGCTGCTAACCATGGTTTTTTCATTATGTGCAATGGCTTCATGAATATCAATCCATTTGGCGGTCATTCCATTTTTAATTTCATAAGCCTCAAGGTTAGACTCACCTAATTCTTCGTCTATTTCGCAGGTGTAGCAATAAGAAATAATGTGCTGCACATCAAAGTCAGGTTTGTACCATGGTCGGTATTCTTCATAAATACCAAAAGGTTGAATATTTCGAATGTTTTTCGCCCCTGTTTCTTCCTCTAATTCTCTTATCATGCCTTCAACTCTATCTTCTCCTTCATCTATACCTCCACCAGGTAAACTGTAGTCTTCGTATCTTTCTGTATAGACTAGTAATATGGTATTGCCTTGTCGAGTAATGGTTCTTGAACATAACCGAGTTGATATTGATTTGTTGACTAGATCAGTGACATCAGGATGGAAATGCGTCTTAAGGTTTTGCATTTAATTTGAAGATTTGGTGCAAAAATAGCTTTATTCTTTTCAATTCAAAATTGGCTCAGCTGGTTTTATTTCCTCTATTTTAGGTAGACGAATCAGTTTATGATTTTTACGAATATCTTTTATAACTTCTTTAGTTTCCATATTGGTAATTTGTTCAGCATAAATACCCTTTTCAAAATCAAATTTAGTTTCAGTTATGTTTTTACCGTCCCAATAAACGTGTTCAAAATAAATTAATTCAAAATGGTTGTTTTGGTATTTAAAATTAAAGGAAGAATTCCCATTGATATAAAAATCAATACGAAAAAAGCCATCTTTAATAATCAAATCTGGAATTTGATGACCACTAAATTCACCATTCATTTCTTCTGGGTACATAGGTCCAATTAATTCGGTAGAAGAAAATATCAATTCGTGCTTACCGCTATCTGAGCCAAAGAAAATACTTAACTGAAATGGTCGAGTGACATCAATGGTGTCCATTAAAATAATAGCAGAATCTACTAAGCCATCTTCATTCAAGTCACCTATGGCTTTTTTAATTAAATAGTCAAATTGCTTCGTTGTTTTATTTGAGCTTGCATAGCATTGTGAGTAGGCTAGAAGGAGGTATGTGAAAACGATTAAACTTTTCATAACTTACTTAACTACCTACTCACTTTTCTTGTAGACTTTTGAAACGGTATCATTATATTTAACAAAGTAAATACCTGTATTCAAATTCGATAAATCAACAATTATAATACCTTCACCTTGATTGACAAGCATAACGGACTTAGTGACGTTTTGACCAAATGAATTATAAATGGCTATTTTCGACATGCCAATTTCACTACAAGCAATAGAAATTAGACTGCTTGTAGGGTTTGGGAAGATGATTAATTGTTCAGGCTGTTCTATACTTAAACTTATGATTTCAGAGAATTCATAATCGCCATTTTTGTCCGTTTGTTTTAATCGGTAATAAGCAACTCCAAAATATGGTTTCTCATCTACTGCTTTATAATGTATTACTTCAGAGCTATTTCCTGCCCCACCTATAACAGAAATGGTTTCCCAATCGCCTCCATTTTTCGATCGTTCAACCGTAAAATAATCATTATTACTTTCAGATTTTGTTTGCCAATACAATGTCACAATTTTTTCTAATTCTGAATATTGGGCAGTAAAATTTACCAATTCAATTGGCAAAGGTGTTTGTCCAAAATTTATGGTTCCTAAAGTAAATCTAACTCCATCCGTTAAACCAGTGATATTAGAAAATCCATAGATATTTGAACCAAAACTACTGGCACCAGAAATAGGTGTTTCATCTGAGAAAGACCCATCATTATCTGTATCAATTAATAATCTTAAGTCAGAAACAACTACCGACCCAAGATCAGTTAAATCCCATCTTAAATCTACTCCACCAACATCAACAGGAGATTTAGAAGAATTCACTTCACTTACACGCCAAATACGATCAAATCTAGCTACAACAGAACCAGGTACATCAAACGATTCACTTGCCTCCAGATCGCCATTATCATGTCCCCAGAATAAGTATTCATTATTCCCTAAATTTGTTGGGTTTAACATTCTAACAATTCCTGTTCCTTGAGCATCATCATGTAAATTTGAAGCGTCTACACGACCAATTCCTGCTACATCAAAGTCATAATTTCCGTTCAATTCATCATCTTCATCATAAATATCACCTGTTGCAGCTCCAATATTATATTTAGCCGACAGATAATTTTCAATAATTAAGCGTTGAGCAGAATTAATTTTTTGTTGGAAAATAATTATTTCAGTTAAGTTTCCATTAAGTTTTTCGCCGACTCTAAAACTGTGTGAAGCATGCGAACTATAAGTTGAAGAACCTGTTCTATCTTGCACTAATGAGCCATTTCTATATAATTGTTTTCCAGTTGAAGTTAAAGCATTATAGGACCAATATGAATAACTATTTAAACTCGTTAATCCTGGAACATCAATTCTTGCTGAAGTTCCACAACAATTCCCTATATCAAAATAAACTTGACTATTTGACCATGAAATATGACATGAAAATCGGTTAGAGACATGTGGAATTGTTGAATAAATCCAATTGTTTGTCGTTGCTGATCTTTCCGTTACCACAAATGAAGACGCTTGATTTGTCACAAAATTTGAAGTCGATAATGACCCATTAATATCCAAATAATCATTTCCATCAAAACGCATTTCATCAAAGCCGTTGACTACATTAGATATTAATATCGGTCTGTTTGTACCAAATGACCTTAAATCATGGGCTGCTACACCTGCCGAATTTGTCCAAGTATCTACTAAATTACTACTAGTTGTAATTCCAAAATCAGGCCTATACCATATCTTTAAAGTAGATGAGCCATCATTTGAACCAACACCTCCCGGGCCGGTTTGAGAAAAAACATTTGCTGCTAAAAGAACTGAAATGAGCAATGCGGAGAATTTGCTAATCTTCATTTTATTTTCGTATATACCTTCAAATATAAGTATAATAATGAAATAGTTATAAATAATTAATGATCTTTAAATACCTTCATCATTTCAAGTGTAGCTAAATGTTTTCTTCCTACTACCTTTTCAAAATCAGATGGCACATCTTTTGCTCCAGTTTTTATATCTTCATAAATTCCAGCAATAGCCTTAACAAATTCAATAGTCTTTACTGGATATTCTTTTTGTATTCTATCAAAATAATCAATAAAAGGTAGTGGTCCATTCCCTACCATTAAGTTATGCTGGATTTCCTTCGTAAGCTGTTTTATAAAATGCAATTGCATTTTTTTTGTTTTCTTCTAAACTCATTGTTGAATATTTAATGTTGAATAATTTCTTTAAGACTTGCTTTTTGAAAGTGGACCAATTCTCCTCTAATAATGGCAGAACCATAAATAACCTTCGTTTCAAAATTGATTAATAAAGTGACATAGTCTCCATAGCCGTCTTCAAACCATGAGATGAAATGTTCATTATTATCGGTCATCATATGATTGTATTTGAACTTTCCCCACCATCTTTCGGGGCTTTTACCAGTTCTAAATTGATAACTTATTCCACCTTCTTCAAATTTAACTGCATAGGCATTACCTCCTGAATAGGTATAATGGATTTCTACACCTAATAATTTCTCCGGTAAGTTTAGGTTTTTATCATTCTTCCCTTGACTACAAGCAATCATGAATAAACTGACTGCTATTATGGACATACTCTTTATCATATCATATAATTTATAGTACAAAGTTGGGCAAATTAAAAAACTAAATTATTATCAAAATGAAGACATAAATGGTAAATATGGGAACAATTAAATTTGTTCTAATCTAAAAGCTTTCGGAGTATTATTCATTTTATTCTTGAAGAATTTTGTAAAATTAGTGACCTCATCAAAACCAATATTAAATGCAATTTCTTTAATACTTTTATTGGTACTTACAATTTCTCGTTTAGCTTCTAGAACAACATAATCATCAATAAATACTTTAGCGGTATTAATAGTGAACTCTTGTACAATATTATTCAAATGTTTGGTGGAAATAAACATTAAGTCGGCATAATCTTTCACATTTCGAGTCTCGGCATAATTGGATTCTACTAAATTTTTAAATTGAAAAAACAGCTCGTATCTTTTAGTAATTTTAGCACGTATTTCATTATGTCCTAATTCCCTTTCAAGTCTTAATAAATATAAATCAAGATAAGCAGCAATAATATTATTCTTAGCAAAGTCAGTATCACACTTAAGTTCTTTATTTATCTGGTTAATAAACCATTTATTGATAACAATATTATTAGAAATTGGAGATGTTAAATGGTAATTATAAAGATGTGAAATTAAGATGATGGAAGATTTAGAAAAATAATTCAATACAAAACTTTCGGTAAACAAGACTAAAAAACCTTCATAAGATGGGTCACCTTGAAAAGCATGTACTTGCCCTTTTGCAATTTTTAGAATTGAACCTGTTTCTAATTCATAGTCTATCAAATCTACCTGGTGATTGCCTTTTCCTTTAGTAACAATTAATAAGGCGAAAAATGAAATTCTATGCGGTAAAGACGGATTATGATCATCTATAAGGTCTTTGCGATTAAAAAATTCAGATAAATTCAGTAGTTCAAAACCTGACTTATGCTCTGGACTATCAAAAGCGATATTTGGGATTTGTTTCAAACTACTAATATAATTAATCTTGCTAAAGTTGATTAGTTTTTATTTCAGCCAAATTTCTTGTTCAAAATTTATAATTAACTCCCACATGAAAATACATGGGGATAAGTGCATCTTGATGATCAAATTGAGCCGAAGTAGCTCCTAGTCGCAAATAAGATTGAAATTTATAACCAATACTTTTTCCAACTTGTAAGCCATAAAAAATATGACCACCTGTTGAACCATACCAACCATCTGAAATTCCTGGATAATTTTCCAATACAGCTCCCGAATGTTTAATTTTTGTCAAACTTGAATGATCAAAACCAAATTCTCCTGCTAGATACCATTTTGATTTATAATACCCAATTAAAGAAGAAATTTCAGTCCCAAAACTAATCATGTTCACAAAGTCGGTTTGATGTTTTTTAAGTGTTCCAGTTAATTTTGCAGAAACTACCATATTCTTTCTTTCAAAAATAGAAATCTGTCCCCCTAATTTAAATTTATAATCATCAAAAACAGAATTTCCAGCAGGCAATGCAATATCTGTATTTAAAAGAATTGGCTTTTTTGTATTAAGTAGATAAGCATACCCAATTTGAGTCGTTAATCCAAAATCATAACCAATGTTTAAGTAAGCTAAGCTGTTTTGATTTTCAGATAATCCTTTCCAGTTAAGGTTTTGAGCCATTAAAATATGAAGGCTAATTAAGGATAATATTGTTAATGTAATTTTCATTGATTAAAGTATTTCGTTTAAATAAGTTTTTATTAAAGGATAAAAAGTAGACCATCCAAAATGAATAATTTGATGTCCACAACCATTTACTTTTTCTAATTGAACATATGGTAAAGCAGAGGCTACTATTTCAGCATGCTCTAACCCATAAGCTGAGTTCAATTCGCTATAAGCAAATAAAACTTTCGTTTGAAACACATCTAAATTTTGTGTAAAATTCATTTGATCAGGGTTATTAATTGCTAAATTGATTGAGGCGGCACTGCAAACACTTCCATAGCGCCAATATGGTGCTGCTGATAAATCACCCGTTGCCGAACTACCTGCAGTTCCTAGAGCCATTTTATAATCCAATGTTTGGTGTTCGGCTCCGGTAATAAATTGGTCTTGATAAACGAAATCATTTGTAGTTTCATCAGTTAGTTTTAATGCTCTACTCCTTTGAATATAATCGTATGTTTGAGGCCATGTTAAGCCACCTGGCTCCATTAAAATTATGCCAGAAATATCTGAAGGATTTTGATTAATATAGGCCGTTGCAAGCATAGCGCCCCACGAATGACCTGCAAGTATGATTTTTTGAGTATTATTTGAACGATAATAATCAATTACTCCTGCTAGTTCATCAATGTAAATTTGAACGTTTGGATAACTATCTTCATTTAATCTTTCAGATAATCCAGACCCTCTTTGATCGTAAAACACCACATAAATTGAATCATTCACTAATTCCTTTAAATTTAAAAGTCCTCTATAATCTCCACCAGGGCCACCATGTAAAACTACTAACATAGGGTCATTCGGATCTCCATATGTTTCAGAATGTAATTGAACACCATTAATGGTGATAGCAGCTAATGAAGGATCATCAACAACAGTTTTAGGCACTAATATTCCTTCTTCAACTTGATGAATCTTTTGACAAGAAACACCCATCAACAAGGTTAATACTAATAAGCTCATTTTTATTATTTTCATCATAATTTCATTTTAAAAATCAATGATGCAAACCTAAGCTATAGAAATTCATAAAGCGGGTCAATGGGTAATATGACACCTAAACTATAAAAGACACTCAAACATCTAACGACCTAACATACTGAGAGGGTGTTAATTCCGTATTCTTTTTAAAATATCGATTGAAAGATGATTTTGAATTAAATCCGCAATCGTAGGCTAAAGCAATGAGGGTATATTGCCGGTTTTTAGGTATTGAAACTAATCTTTTAAACTCTTCTACCCTGTATGAATTGATATAATCGTAAAATGTTTTATCCTCTTTTTCGTTGATAATTTGAGATAAGTAGTTTGGTAGAATATCTAGTTTCCCTGCTAATTCACTTAATGATAGGTCTGAATTTGTATAAACCTTATCAGTGACCATTATGGCATTCAATCGTTGATAATATTGTTCTGCTTTTTCTTTAGATAAGCCTGAACTTGTATATTTTTCTTTAGATTGGCCCTTATCTATATGACTTTCCTCAACAGATTCTTTGTGGTTAATAATTCTAGATTCAATGGGACTAAAAATATTTTTTTGTTGAATTCCAAAAAAGCCAACTAATATTACAAAAATAGACACACCAATAAATATAAGCGTGTCGTTTTGAGTTAAGATAATTAAAGACCAGACAATACCTAAACCGTAAGTTAAAAATTGCAACCATCTTAAATTAATTTCTTCAATATTTGAAAATTGATTTCTGATTCGTTTTTTATGTTTTAGTAATAATAAACTGGACCAGATTACATAAATAATTCCAGAAAGAAATACAGCTATTAATAAGACAATTTGAAATACTTCATAGGATTTTCCTCCGCTAATAAACACCTCAATTTTTTCTTCATTTGAAAGCAAGAAAAAAGGAATAAGGTAAATATAAGTAATTGCAGTAGGTATCAAATGAATGAATACCAAGCCATTTTTTTTAGGAAATTGATTTGTAACAGCTGCGACATAATAATACAATAATACACCATGCAAAAGAGGTAAAGGAAATTGCAGTCCTAATAAATAAGGGTAATTATAAATTGTATTCGAATACAACAAATAAAAAAAACTAAGGTGCACAGCATTTAAAACCATCCACAAAAAAAGAAAAAGATCTGCTTTCGATTTCTCTTTTTTTGCAAGTAAAAGTGCCGAAATAAATAACGCAATACTAATACCTGCAATGAATATCATATACTTATATAATGTACTTTTTACCGAATCTCACTCCCCGCTTCAAATTCCTTTTCTGGCGACATAAAACTCAATTCTCCTTTATCATTCTCAGCCATTAAGATCATACCTTGCGATTCTACTCCTCTTATTTTTCGAGGGGCTAAATTCATTAAAATACTCACTTTTTTACCAATCACATCTTCTGGTGAATAATGTTCTGCAATACCAGAAACCACAGTTCTCTTATCAAGGCCAGTATCTACTGTTAATTTTAATAATTTATTGGCTTTTTTCACTTTTTCAGCTGAAATAATTTCCCCTACTCTAATGTCCATTTTCATGAAATCATCAAACGTTGCTTCGTCTTTTTGTGGGGCAAATACCGTTTCTTGATTGGCAACTTTTGAAGCCTCTAATTTGGCAATTTGTTCTTCAACAAATTTATC
>CANNZV010006953.1:0-13661 GCA_947561585.1 Caprella mutica | reverse complement strand
CGATGTCGCGCGCCTCGCGGATCGGTTTGCCATTGTCGAGCACTTCGAGCACCGCAAACAGACGCGCATGTTTCTGCAACAGCCGCGCCAGCGCGTAGATGAAACGCGCGCGGCCATGCCCGCCCAGCTTTTCCCATTTCGGCTGCGCCTTGCGGGCGGCTGCAACGGCGTTGTCCACGTCAACTTGTGTTGCCTGCGACAGGGTCGCCAGTACATTGCCATTGGCCGGGTTCTTGGCCTCAAAACTGTCCGTTGGTTCGGTCATCGTACCGTCGATGAAATGGCCAAAGCGGCTGCCTTGATCGACCAGCCATGCCAGCGCTTCGGCGGCGCTTTCGGGGGCTTTGCCGTAGTCCATGGATTCAAAAATCTCAGATACACTCATGGTGTGTTCCTTAGCTTGTCGCGTGACGGTAGCCCGCCGAATAGCTGCCCGTAACGTGATGTTCCAACTGGCGCTCAATGTCGTTGAGCAGGGACGAGGCACCAAAACGGAACAGGTCCGGCTGGGTCCAGCGGTCGCCCAGCTCTTCTTTCAACAGGGCCAGGTAGGTGATCGCATCCTTCGCCTTGGAGATACCGCCCGCAGGTTTATATCCCACGCGCAGCCCTGTGCGCTCATAATAGTCGCGGATCGCGCGGATCATCACAAGGCTGACAGGCAGGGTGGCGTTCACGCTTTCCTTGCCGGTGGAGGTCTTGATGAAGTCCGCCCCCGCCATCATGCACACCAGGGATGCACGCGCGACATTGCGCAGGCTGCCCAGTTCTCCGGTGGCGAGGATCGCTTTGACATGGGCCTCCCCGCAGGCGGCGCGCATGGCTTTCATCTCATCATATAGCGCTTGCCAGTCGCCCGACAGGGCATGGCGGCGCGAGATCACGATGTCGATTTCGGTGGCCCCTGCCGCGACGCTCATTTCGATCTCGCGCAGGCGCAATTCAAATGGGGAAAGACCCGCGGGAAAGCCAGTTGATACCGCCGCGATGGGAATGCCTGTGCCTTCCAACGCAGCGCGCGCGGGTTCGATCATTTCGTGATAGACACAGACCGCCCCAGTGGTGATCGGACCCATGCCCAAGGCCTCAAGCAGGTCAGGCGCAACCGGTTGGCGCGCCTTGGCGCACAGGCGCGCAACGCGCCGGGCTGTGTCATCGCCGGAAAGGGTGGTCAGATCAATGCAGGTGATCGCACGCAACAGCCAGGCGGCCTGATGCGCCTTTTTGACAGAGCGGCGCGCAGGCAGGGATGCCGCGCGCCGTTCAATGGCCGACGTATTGGCCTGCACCGAGCGCACCCAGTCCATGTCCAGCGCCATGCCAGCGTTGCGTGGTTCGGTGACCTGCGGCAAATGGGCGTGGCCAAGGGAAACCGGGTCAGTGATTTGGGTGGACATATGTGCCTCCGCGACAGCTCAGACAGGCAAAGTGCCATGACCCATGCCCCCATTGCAAGCGGTCCCGCAGCGTGAAGTGTTTTGCGCAAAAACTGCACAAACGCCCCCCATGGCCTGCACCGTGCCGCGCGATACCGGGTTTAATGAAAATTGAACGAGGGGACGGAAGATGAAGACGTATTTGGTGCGCGGTGTTCCAATGTCGATCCAGCGTGACGGGTGGTGGCTGAATACACCACCATCTGAGGGGGCGCCAAAGCAGTTGGGCAAACAGATGCCAAACCTTTGGCGCATCGCCTTGTTGGTGCCACTGATTGCCTTGGGCGATGTGCTGGTCTGGCAGGTGATGCCGGGTCTGTCATTGGCGGTCTTTGGGGCGGTTCTGGTGATGGCAGCGCTTTGGGTTGCCGGTAGTCGTGTCAGTGGCCAGCGGCAGGCCTTGGTGGCGGGCGGCAGTTTGCTGGCCTTGTTGCCTTTGGTGGAGCTGGTGCAGCCCCTGTCGTTTCTTATTGCTGTAGTTGGTCTGTCGGTGATGCTGGCGTTTTTGGCAGGGCTAAAACTATCTGAACTGGGCCGAGGCACCTTGCGGTTATGGCCAATGGGGGTGCGGCAGACGTGTGTGGATGCGGTGCAGATGGTGCCACGACAGGGGCCGGGGGATCTGAACGATGCGTTTTCGGGACTGATGCTGCGTTGGCTTATGCCGCTGGCTTTGGGTCTGTTGTTCTGTCTGTTGTTGCTTGAGGCCAACCCAATTGCCGCGCGCTGGGCGCAAAGCTTTTCGATGAAAGACATGGACCTGCCAGAGGGTGCGCGCATGGCCTTTTGGTTATGCCTGATCCCACTCGCTTGGACGGCCCTGTCCCTGTCTCACATGCGCGAACGCTTGCGGGCGGCTGCTGTTGTGCAGCCCACAAAAATGGGGCCTCCCCGGCAAGGGTTGATCAACCCGGATTCGATGGTGCGTGCCTTGGTAATCTTTAACGCGGTGTTTGCGATGCAAACGCTCATGGACGTGATCTATCTATATGGCGGTGTTGGTCTGCCCGAGGGCATCACCTACGCCGAATACGCGCACCGGGGGGCCTATCCGTTGGTGGTAACCGCCTTGCTGGCGGGAGGCTTTGCCTTACTGACACGGCGCTGGGTGCGGGGCAACTTCATGCTGCGTGCGTTGCTGATGCTGTGGGTCGCGCAAAACGTGGCGCTGGTGGTCAGCTCGTTGGTGCGGCTGGAGCTTTATGTGGAGGTCTATGGGCTGACGCATCTGCGCATGGCGGCGGCGATCTGGATGGGCTTGGTGGCGGGTGGTCTGGCCCTGATCCTGTGGCAGGTGTGGAAGGGGCGCGACAATGCGTGGTTGATGCTGCGCGGTGGGGCGATGGCGGCAGTGGTGCTATATGCCTGTGCTTGGGTCAGTTTTGATGCAACGATTGCGCGGTTTAATCTGGGGAAATCGATAAACACCGATCTCTATTACCTCTGTACCTTGGGTGAGGCTGCAAAACCCGTCATCGCCGCTCATGATCAGCGTCAGCGGATCCAAACCTGCGCCACCAAGAACTACAAAATCACCACCCCCGCCGACTGGCGCGAATGGGGCTTTCGCAACTGGCGCGCGCGCACTAACCTTGCCGCGATCCAAGCTGAGGCAATCCGATGAGCCCCCATATCCTGATCGTTGATGATGACCCGCAAATCCGTGGCGTGCTGCGGATTGCGCTGAAACAGGCTGACCTGAGCGTGTCAGAGGCCGGGGATGGCGCCGAAGGGCTGGCCAAGGCGCGCTCTGGCCGGTTTGACCTGATCGTGCTGGATATAGGATTGCCAGAGATGGACGGGCTACAAGTCTGCCGCGCCCTGCGGGAAAAGGACGAAACCCCGGTGTTGTTCCTGACCGCGCGGGATGATGAGATTGACCGCGTTTTGGGGTTTGAACTGGGGGGCGATGATTATGTCACCAAACCCTTTTCTCCGCGCGAACTGGTGGCACGCATCAAAGCGATCCTGAAACGCGCCAATGGCAAAGCGGCGATCCCTGCGACAGAGGTGCTGCAACATGGCAACCTGCATCTCGACCCCGCCCGCCATCAATGCCTGATTGAGGGGGCCTCGGTTGCGCTAACAGCGCGCGAGATGGGCATTCTCAGCCACCTCATGACGCGCCCGGATCAAGTGATCCCACGGCCTGCACTGACGGATGCGGTGTACGGCGTGAATATCCACGTCTCGGACCGCACGGTTGACAGCCATCTGCGCAATCTGCGCGCCAAACTGGCAGAGGCCGGGTGCAAAGACGCCATCGAAACTGTGCACGGTGTTGGGATCAGGATGGGCGCATGTCGCAACGCGTGAACCGCAAATGGCGTCCTTCGCTGGCGCTGATCGTTTGCGGGTCGATGGTGGGAATTGTCGCGGTTCCGGTTCTGGCGCTGACGTATTTTCGTGTGGCGGGCAATATCCTGGGCTGGGCCGAAACGGCTTGGCTGATCATTTGGCTGGCACTGATCTCTGCCGCTATTCTGGGCTATCTGCTCTGGCGGTTGGTGCTGCGCCCGGTGACTGCCCTGACCGCCCATGCCCGCGCGGTCAAGGCCGGGCGCGTGGATGATCCGCCGTCACAATTTGGCACACCTGAATTCCGCGAGCTGGGCCAAAGCGTGATTGATATGGGCGAGACCTTGCACAATCGCGCGGCTGGCCTGCGCGCCTATACGGATCATGTGACCCATGAGCTCAAGTCGCCGCTGACCGCAATCACGGGCGCGGCTGAGTTGCTGCAGGATGACATGGATGCGGCAGACCGCGCCGCGCTGGTTGCCACAATCAAAGACGCCTCTGGCCGGATGGAGCATTTGTTGGGCGACTTGCGCCGACACGCGCAGGCCGGGCAAAGGCCCGATACCGGCAGTGCGGACCTTGCTGAGGTGGCGGCAGGGGTTGGGGGCCTTCACATAGATGTGAAATCAGGCGGACAGGTGCCGATGCCGCGGGATGACTTGCATGCGGCCCTCACTCAGTTGGCGCAAAACGCGGCAACGCAGGGCGCGACCTGTTTGACGTTGGCGTGGCGCGCGGGGTGTTTGAGCGTGCAGGATAACGGGCCGGGGGTCACAAAAGGCAATCAAAACCGCTTGTTTGACCCGTTTTTCACCACCACGCGTGCCCAAGGCGGCACCGGCATGGGGCTTAGCATTGTGCGGGCGCTGGTAGAGGCCCATGGCGGCAAGATCACCTATGTTGAGGCCCGTCCGGGCGCGCGTTTTGACATAAGGTTCTAAAATTCCCCCTAGAATGCTTCTGAGAATGAGTTGCAACTGGTTGACTTGTTGCGAATGACTCTCATATTGGGGGCATGAACAGCACTTATCTCAAAGTGAGTCGACGTGCAGCCCTGCTGGGTGGCCTTGCCACTCTCGCAGTGGGCCCGTTGTCGTCAAAGCCCGCGTTTGCCAAAACCCCTGTGCTTAAGGTGGTCGCGACCACCGGCATGATCGCAGATGCAACACGCCGCGTTGGGGGTGATCTGGTGGACGTGCGCGCGCTGATGGGGCCGGGGGTTGACCCGCATGGCTACCGTCAGACCCGTAGCGATATTGTCGCCATGACCCGCGCTGATCTGGTGCTTTGGCATGGGCTTTACCTTGAGGCGCAGATGGAACGGTTCTTTGAGGAACTGGGCGAAAAGCGCGCCGTGATTGCCGTGGCTGAGGGGCTGGATAAGGAAACGCTGCTCAGCCACGCGGATTATGAGGGTCGCTTTGACCCGCATGTCTGGATGGATCCGGCGGTTTGGGTGGATGTGGTTGCCGAGATTGGCAAGGCTTTGCAGGAAGCATTGCCGGACCACGCTGCGGATATTGCTCGGAACGTGACAGAGTATCAGGCTGAGCTAACCGCGTTGGCGGCTTACGCCAAACAAGCTGTCGCCAAAGTGCCGCCCGAGGCGCGTGTCCTGGTCACGGCCCATGATGCGTTCAGCTATTTCGGACAGGGCTACGGGTTTGAGGTTATTGGCATCCAAGGCATCTCCACCGCGTCGGAGGCAGGGTTGAACCGTATTTCCCAGATTGTCGACACACTGGTTGCACGCGATATTCGCGCGGTCTTTGTCGAAAGCTCCGTCTCAGATCGCAATATGCGCGCCCTGATCGAAGGGGCCGCCGCACAGGGTCATAAGGTGGTCATTGGCGGTTCGCTCTATAGCGATGCGATGGGTGAAGAGGGCAGCTATGAAGGCACTTATGTGGGCATGATTGATCACAACGTGACCACCATCGCCCGCGCTTTGGGTGCTGATGTGGCACCGGGTGGCATGTCCGGCAATTTGGCGCAAGGAAGTTGAGATGACACTGGAACTCGCCCGTCTTGATGGCGATACCGCCGAAGACTCCCGCCGTGTTGCAAGCCCGCTGGCTGTGCGCGGTATGACCGTGTCTTATGGGCAAAAGCCTGCTGTATTCAGTGTGGATATGACGGTTGAGCCGGGCAAGATGACGGCTATCATTGGCCCCAATGGGGCGGGCAAATCTACTTTGCTCAAGGCTGCATTGGGCATCCTGAAGCCACTGGCCGGGACAACAACGGTCTTTGGCAAGCCGGTGCAGGCGCAGCGCGATCGGATTGCTTACGTGCCGCAGCGCGCCTCTGTGGATTGGGATTTCCCGACCCGCGTGATCGACGTGGTGTTGATGGGACTTTACCCTCAACTGGGGCTGCTAGGTCGGGTAAAGGCCGCGCACCGCGCCAAGGCGCAGGAGTGTCTAGCCCGTGTGGGTATGGAAGATTTTGCCAAACGCCAGATTGGACAGCTTTCGGGTGGCCAGCAACAGCGCGTGTTCTTAGCGCGCGCGCTGGCGCAGGATGCGGACCTGTATCTGTTGGATGAACCCTTCGCCGGGGTCGATGCGGCTACCGAAAAGGCGATCATCGGCGTGCTCAAAGCGCTGCGCGATGCGGGCAAGACCGTGGTTGCAGTACATCATGACCTTTCAACCGTTGCTGAATATTTCGACAATGTGTTCCTGATCAACACCCGCCGCGTGGCGGAAGGGCCGGTTGCAACCACCTTTACAGAGCTGCATTTGCAGGACGCCTACGGGGGCCGTCTGGCAGGTGCGCAGATGGATGCCCTGCGCCCGGTCAGCGCCGGGTAATCCCATGATCCGCGATGCGCTTTTGCTGCAACTGGGGTACAACGCGACCCTTGTGACGCTAGGGGCTGCCCTGTTGGGCATGGCGGCAGGCGTTGGGGGGACATTTCTTTTCTTACGCAAGCGCGCGTTGGTCAGCGATGCGATCAGCCATGCCACGCTGCCGGGTGTTGCGCTGGCCTTTATGGTGATGGTGGCGCTGGGCGGGGATGGCCGCAACCTAGTGGGCCTTCTGAGTGGTGCGGCGATCTCGGCAGCTGCCGGATTGCTGATTGTCTCGTGGCTGTCCACCCGCACCCGGCTGGCCGAGGATGCAGCGATTGGGTCGGTTTTGTCCGTCTTCTTTGGCTTCGGGATTGTCCTGCTGACCGTGATCCAAACGATGAGCGCGGGCAGGCAAGCGGGGCTCGAAGGGTTCTTGCTGGGCTCAACCGCTGGCATGTTGCGCGCGGATGCGCTGGTGATTGCATTTTCTGCAGCAGCGACCTTGTTTCTGGTGATGTTCCTGCGCCGCCCCTTGACCTTGGCGAGCTTTGATCCCGATTATGCAATCTCGCTTGGTCAGAACGTGACGCGCACGGATCTGGCGATGATGGGGCTGGTGCTGGCTGTAACGGTTGTGGGGCTCAAGATTGTGGGGCTGATCCTGATTGTCGCCCTGCTGATCATCCCGCCGGTCACCGCGCGGTTCTGGACAGACCGGACAGATCGTGTGGTGCTGATCTCTGGCCTTGTGGGAGGGGTTTCGGCCTATGTTGGTGCCTCCATGTCCGCTGCACTGCCGGATATGCCGACGGGGCCGATCATTGTGCTGGTCGGGTTTGCGCTGTTTGTGGCGTCGCTGTTGCTGGCGCCGGGGCGCGGGGTAGTTTCGGCGGTGCTGCGCCACCGCGCCTATCAGCGTCAGGTGCATTTGCGTCAAGGTCTGTTGGCGCTGGCCCATGGGCAACCGATTTACGAACGCCTCACCCTGCGGCTTTTGCGCCGACAGGGCTGGGCCCTGCCCGATGGCGTGGCAACCGCTGACGGGCGAGGGCGGGCGGCGCGTGCGTTACGGGATGAAACCCGCTGGCAGATCATCCGCAGCGATCCCGGATACGAGGCGGCCGCCGCGCTTTATGATGGGCTGACCCCGATTGAGACTGTTTTGACAGCTGACCAAATCATCGAAGTAGACAGCCGCATTCAGTCGCGCAGCGAGGTGCCGGTATGAGCGGAGAAGAATTTGTCCCCCTCAGCCTTGTACCCCTGCTGACGGGTATTTTTGTGGCCATCGCCTGTGCCTTGCCGGGGAACTTTCTGGTGCTGCGGCGTCAGGCGTTGATTGGTGATGCGATCAGCCATGTGGTCTTGCCCGGTATTGTTGTCGCCTTTCTGGTGACCGGGGTTGTCAGCACCTGGCCCATGTTGCTGGGCGCAGCAGCGGCAGCCGTTGTGGCGGTGGTGAGCATTGAGGCCGTACGCCGTCTGGGCCAGATTGAGGCAGGCGCGGCGATGGGCGTGATCTTTACCGCGATGTTTGCAGGTGGGGTGCTGTTGCTTGAGCAATCTGACACGTCTTCGGTGCATCTAGATGTGGAACACGCGCTTTATGGCAATCTGGAAAGCCTGATCTGGCTTGATGCGACCGGCTGGTCCTCGCTCTGGGACCCAGAAGCCTTGGCCGAATTGCCGGTGGAATTGCCGCGCATGGCAATCACACTGCTGGGGGTGGCCGTGTTCATCTGCATCTTCTGGCGCCCGCTCAAGATCAGCACCTTTGACGAAGGGTTTGCCCGCACCATTGGTATGCGCACCGGCCCCTTGGGTCTGGCGCTGGTCATCGTGGCTGCCATTGCCGCTGTGGCGGCCTTTGATGCGGTGGGCAGTATCATTGTCATCGCCATGTTCATCTGCCCACCCGCTGCGGCGCGCCTCATGACCAACCAGTTGGAGCATCAGGTGGGCTGGTCGGTGTTTTTCGCCACGCTTGCGGCAGTCCTGGGGTATGTCTTTGCAGGGTATGGGCCACTTTGGCTTGGGTTTGCAGACTCAGTCTCCGCGGCGGGGATGATTGCGACGATGTCGGGGGTGATATTGGGGCTCACGGCGTTCTTTGGACCACATCGCATGCGCGGCGCGAACACACCTTTAGGTTGATTTGCACGCGAGGCAAAATACGCGGAGGAGAGAAGCTGCGTGCAACGCGTATCAAAAAGCACTTGTGACAGACCCAATAATGAGAACTTCTGGCTGTTGATTGCCTGAATGCACAACTTTTGCGGGCAAGTTGATTCAGAACTGACACAAAATACAAGATTTTCGAGAAGCGAATCGTTTTTGCTTTGACGAGTGATTCTCCCATTGACTATATGTAGCCCTACTAACCACAGTTGCGTGATTGATTGAGCTTCATCGCAATATTTTGTGGACGTCTGGGGGACGAGTACATGAAAAAGTTGACCGCAATTTGTGCGGTGGCGTGGGGATTCTGCGCATCCGTAAGCTTGGCACAAGAGCAGGTGCTAGAGGCGAAAGCGTCATTTATTTTTAATGGCCAACAGATCAAAATCAGTCGAGATGCCCAAGACGCGGCACGCCACGCGGCGGTCTTTGCTGATCGTGACGGCAGCTGCGGCGCGCCGTGTATCGTGCCTATGGAAGTGGCTGTTGGTGTGCCCACCTATGGCGAAACAGAGGTCTTGACGTTCCTGTTGGATGAGGTTGCCGGGAACACCGGTTTGCTGGTTGATGCGCGCATGCCGCATGAGCGCGCACGCGGCTTTATTCCAGGCAGCGTGAACTTGCCTTTCTCGACTTTGAATGCTGGGTCAGAGTTCAAGTCAGAGATCTTTCAGGCCTTGGGCGCACGCGCCTTGGGGGGCACCTTCAACTTCGCGGACGCGCAGTCTTTGTTGATCTATGACACCGGCCCCAGTTCCGATGATGCGGGGCGTTTGGTGGCAAACCTGCTGGCCGAAGGGTACCCGATTGAAAAGATCAAATATTATCGCGGTGGCATGCAGGTTTGGGCCGTTCTGGGCTTTAGTATTGAGGGCACCGGATCGTGAGTTTGGCCAAAGGGCCGGACCCCATCAAGCCGATGATCACCTTTGACAATTACGTCATCCCTGACTCTGTGCGCGAGGTGCGCACGCCTGCAAAACGTGTGCCGACGGCCTCTCCTGTCGGGGCCTATTTCAGCAATTTGCCCAAGCGCGCGCAGGCGCCACGCCAACTGCCTGTTGGGTTGATTGTTTTCGGGACCTTCCTGCTTGGTGTGCTGAGTGCGTTGTATTTTGCAACGCCGTCCAGCACCGAACAGGTGGCGCAAGCCACGCTGATAGAACCACAACCCGTCGCAGCGCCAGAGGCCGAGATGCCTGCCATTGAGATACCTCAAGAGGTGCCGCAGGCTTTCCCTACACAGGAGCCAGAGGTGGCTGTGGCTGACGCGCCGAGCCCGACTGTTGTAAACAGTCCGGTTGCTTTGGAGCGGGTGGTGGCCGCAAGCCTGCAACAGGATGTGACGCGCCAAGCACCTGTGGATTTGATCACGCCTACTGGGGCAGGGGCCTCATTTGATTCAACGCAGATGAGCCTTGCGGAGATTCTGCTAGGGCTTACCCCTCAACGCGCAAGCATCGCGGAGGATGCAGGCAACGGCCTGATGAGCCGCGATATTCTTGAGACACTGCGCGAAAGCGTTTTTGTCGGGGACCTACACCGTGAAAACCGTGGAGCGGAACGGGGGTGGAGCGCCTGTGCCTGCGGGTGCCCGATGCCGAAGTGTCACAGGACCAAGCCGCTGATCTGCTACGCGACGCCGCCGCGCGGGGCGAGATTGAATTGCCAGATGCGCTCAGCACCGCGGATGGGGATTTTGATGCGGATACGCTGATCTTCAATCTGGTTCAGACGTCTCTTGCCAATGACGGCACCGATGCTGGTGCACAGGCTGCCAAAGAGATGAGCCGCCGCGCCTTTGTGGCGTCCAATGCCAAGACCGACAAGGTGGCGGGTGAACGGATTTATATCGTTCAGCCCGGCGACAGTCTGGCATATCTATCCCTGCAATTTTACGGGCGGCCCAGTGCTTACCCCCGTATTTATCAGGCAAACCGGGGGGTTCTGCGCTCCCCGGACTACATACAGGTCGGCCAGCGTCTAATAATCCCAGGATAACAATAAACACAGACGCCGCAGCCATCTGGTATCGGGCCGCCTCTGTCATGGAGCGGTCCGATTTCTGTTTCAAAGGGTCGCAAATTAGCTGTGGATAAGCGGGTCTGCCTGCTGGCACAAAGGCCCCTCCACATGCTAGGTTTTGCGGCATGGCACAACCAGACCCCCATATAGGCGAAAATCGCCCAGTGATCCGACAATTGGATGACGCTGCAATTAACCGAATTGCGGCGGGCGAAGTTGTGGAACGCCCCGCCTCAGCGGTGAAAGAGCTGGTTGAGAACGCAATTGATGCCAAGGCGCGCCGGATCACCGTGGAATACGCGGATGGGGGCAAGACCCTGATCCGGGTGACGGACGATGGTTGCGGCATTGCGCCTGAAGATTTGCCGCTTGCCCTTTCGCGCCATGCGACGTCCAAGATTGATGGCACGGACCTGCTCAACATCCACACTTTCGGGTTTCGCGGAGAGGCGCTGCCGTCTTTGGGAGCGGTTGGACGCTTGACTATAAGCAGTCGCGCTGCAGGGCAGGATGGGGCAGAGATCACCGTGAATGGTGGGCGGATGGAGCCAGTGAAGCCTGCGGCGTTGAATGGCGGCACCGTGGTCACCCTGCGCGATCTGTTTTTTGCCACACCTGCACGGCTGAAGTTCCTGCGCACGGACCGCGCAGAGGCGCAGGCGATTGGTGATGTGGTCAAACGGCTGGCCATGGCGGAACCCTTTGTGCAGTTCGTACTGCGCGATGTGTCGGGTGATGGTCCGGGCCGCGAGGTGTTTCGCGCAGGCGCCGAGCAGGGCGATATGTTTGCCGCTTTGCATGGCCGCTTGGCAGGGGTGTTGGGGCGTGAGTTTGCCGAAAATGCTTTGGCCATTGATGCGCAGCGCGAGGGGCTGCATCTGACGGGTTATGCCGCATTGCCCACCTATTCGCGCGGCTCTGCTGTGGCGCAGTACCTGTTTGTGAACGCGCGGCCCGTCAAAGACAAAATGCTGATCGGCGCGCTGCGTGGAGCCTATTTCGATTTCCTCAGCCGGGATCGTCATCCTGCGGCAGCGCTGTTCATTGATTGTGACCCCACACTTGTGGACGTGAACGTGCATCCGGCCAAATCAGAGGTGCGTTTTCGCGATCCGGGCCTTGCGCGCGGGCTGATCGTCTCCGCGTTGCGCCATGCGCTCGTGGAGGCGGGGCATCGTGCCTCAACCACCATTGCGGGTGCGACATTAGGGGCCATGCAGCCTGAACAGTCCGGCGCGCGGGTCTATCAGATGGATCGCCCCAGTCTGGGCGCGCGTACTGCGGCGTTTGCGGGCCAAGCGCCAGAGCCGGGTTTTGCTGAAACGGCTGGCATGTGGGGTCGGGTGGAGGTGCCATCCGAGGAAGCCCAGCAATCTGAAGAACAGCCCGACTACCCCTTGGGCACAGCGCGCGGGCAGGTGCATGAAAATTACATCATTGCCCAGACGGCGACGGGCATGGTGATTGTCGATCAACACGCCGCCCACGAACGGCTGGTCTATGAAAGATTGAAACACCAGATGGCAGAGAACGGCGTAGCGTCCCAAGCCTTGCTGATCCCAGAGATTGTAGAGCTTTCGCAAGGCGATTGCGCGCGATTGCTGGAACTGGCCGAGGACCTAGGCAAGCTGGGTCTGGGGATTGAGGCCTTTGGCGGCTCTGCCATTGCCGTGCGTGAAACGCCCGCCATTTTGGGCACGGTGAATGCGCGCGATATGCTGCTCGATATTCTGGATGAATTGGCGGACCAGAACGATAGCAACCTGCTGCAGGCTAAGATTGAGGCGATCCTGAGCCGTATTGCCTGCCACGGCTCCATCCGATCTGGCCGCTGGATGCGGGGCGAGGAAATGAATGCGCTGCTGCGCGAGATGGAGGCAACGCCGCATTCCGGGCAATGCAATCATGGGCGACCCACCTATGTTGAACTTAAGCTGGCCGATATTGAACGGCTGTTTGGACGCACATGATTGAGATTGCTGGTCAGTCTTATGCCTATGACGACCCGCGTGTCATTGCCGCGTTGATTGCGGGGGCGCTGGTGCTGTTAGTGCTAGTGTTGCTGATCATGTCCGTGCGCGCCGCAGCGCGATCTGCGCGGATGGCGGCACCACTTAGCCAGCAATTGCAGATGTTGGGCGGTCATGTGCAGCAGTTGGGTGCGTCACAGGAACGTTTGCAAGGTGGTTTGCAGACAGTGTCAGACACGCAGGCCAATGCGCAGACGCAGGTCATTCAGACGATGGAGGCGCGGTTGAACGCTGTGCAGCTTCAGATGCAAGAAAAGCTGGCGGATAACGCAGCGCGTTCGCAGCGGGCGTTGGTGGAGATGCAGGAACGCATGAGCCAGAGCCTGCATGGCTCGTCCAAACAGACCACCACCAGTCTCACGCAGTTGCAGGAACGTTTGGCCGCGATTGATAAGGCGCAGGACAATATCACCAAACTCTCGGGCGATGTGTTGTCGTTGCAGGACATTCTCAGCAACAAACAGACTCGCGGGGCGTTTGGGGAAATCCAGCTGAATGATATCGTTTCCAAGGCGTTGCCAGCCAACAGCTATGCCCTGCAAGCCACGCTTTCAAACGGCAAACGGGCCGATTGTCTGATCCATTTGCCGAACCCGCCGGGGCCGATTGTTATCGACAGTAAGTTCCCGCTAGAAGCTTACGAGGCGCTGCGCAATGCCGAGACGGAATATGCGTTGAAAGAGGCTGTGGCCAAGATGCGCGTCTCTGTGAAGGCGCATATCAAGGCAATTTCCGAGAAGTATATTCTGGAAGGCGAAACAGCCGATGGCGCGTTGATGTTCCTGCCCTCAGAGGCGGTTTATGCAGAACTGCACGCTAATTTCCCTGAGCTGATCCGCGAGGGCTTTGCCGCGCGGGTCTGGATCGTGTCGCCCACCACTTGCATGGCTACG